>MJUT01020512.1:18666-49492 GCA_002080005.1 Gigantidas platifrons | reverse complement strand
AACACAAACAACGTAAATAAGATTGAGCCCTCCTACAAATATCTGGAGATAAAGATGAACCGAACATCATTTCTATGCGGACAGCTGATCACATATTGGATGGTAGTTTTCGACGATGTATTTTGAACCATTTTAATATGCTGGTGAAAATGAGCTGTTGTCCAATCTATTGGTATAACACCAGTATTCATGGGATGTTGAACTATTAATGTTGCAATAGGGGATAAATGCATTTGCAAGCTTTTTATGTAATCTAGGTTTTAATTCAGCGGATCGTACCGTTTTCGGCGCGTTTAGATTAAATAGTAATTCAGCACTACTGTCAAAATATTAATACACACATTTATTGATAAGCTAGACAAGATCATTTATATTTTGGTACTACACACAGTCAGTTAACCATTAAATCACTTTTCGTTACGACTGGTTGGGGAAATATAGTGGGCTTTAAACTTATGACCTGTTTGTAGTTCATATCGTTCGCTTCCTTAGTTAAAGCCGCTACACTGATACAGGTACATTTTGTATTTTCAAATAGCTAGAAATATTTCTTTATACCTAATGTAGATAGTAACCCCATCAGGACATTTATAGATAGTACCACCATCAGGACATTTGTAGATAGTACCCCCATCAGGACATTTGTAGATAGCACCCCCATCAGTACATTTGTAGATAGTATCCCATCAGCACGTTTGTAGATAGTACCCCCCATCAGAACATTTGTAGATAATACCTCCATCAGGACATTTGTAGATAATACCCCAATCAGGACATTTGTAGATAGTACCCCAATCAGGAGATTTGTAGATAGTACCCCCATCAGGACATTTGTAGATAGTACCCCTATCAAGACATTTGTAGACAGTACCTCCATCAAGACATTTGTAGACAGTACCCCCATCAGGACATCATTTGTAAATAATACCCCAATCAGGACATTTGTAGATAGTACCCCCATCAGGAGATTTGTAGATAGTATCCCATCAGGACATTTGTAGATTATACCCCAATCAGGACATTTGTAGATAATACCCCAATCAGGAGATTTGTAGATAGTACCCCCATCAGGACATTTGTAGATAATACCCCAATCAGGAGATTTGTAGATAATATCCCATCAGGACATTTGTAGATAGTACCCCCATCAGGACATTTGTAGATAGTACCCCAATCAGGACATTTGTAGATAATACCCCCATCAGGACATTTGTAGACAGTACCCCATCAGGACATTTGTAGATAGTACCCCCATCAAGACATTTGTAGATAATATCCCAAAAGGACATTTGTAGATAGTACCCCCATCAGGACATTTGTAGATAGTATCCCCATCAGGAGATTTGTAGATAGTATCCCCATCAGGAGATTTGTAGATAGCACCCCATCAGGAGATTTGTAGAAAGTACCCCCATTAGGACATTTGTAGATAGTGCCCCCGTCAGGACATTTGTAGATAGTACCCCCATCAGGACATTTGTAGATAGTACCCCCATCAGGACATTTGTAGATAGTACCCCCATCAGGACATTTGTAGATAGCACCCTCATCAGGAGATTTGTAGATAGTACCCCCATCAGGAGATTTGTAGATAGTACCCCCATCAGGACATTTGTAGATAGTACTCCCATCAGGAGATGTGTAGATAGTACCCCCATCGGGACATTTGTAGATAGTACCCCCATAAGGACATTTGTAGATAGTACCCCCATCAGGACATTTGTAGATAGTACCTCCATCAGGGGATTTGTAGAAGGCGTAGTCATAGTTTGTTGTGAAGTTCCAACGAAAACGTAGATATCAAATTTAGTGCGTACGACCCGTTTCTAGAATGACCTTCATCAGGTAATCTCTAAGTCGAAAGGTTGGAAAACTAAATAATTTAAAACGTTTTGGGTGCAAGTAAACCAAAGGCAAATGGACTAAACAGGATCACCAAACCCGACTAAGGTCACCTATACCTCACCGACTAAGGTCACCTATACCTGACTGACTAAGGTCACATATACCTGACTATGGTCACCTATACCTGACTGACTAAGGTCACCTATCCCTATACGTATTTTTCTTTTTTTTCTCATTCTGTTAACATGTTATTTAAAGTAATATTACACCAGTTTTGGGTGAAGAAAAAATTTCCCTGAAAATTCAATTTAGAATACGGCGGTACCTTTACTAAGTTATTTGTGCATGTTTCAAGTCGAATATGTTCCCAACAACTAGAAATCTGCAAATCCGTGTGCATTTTTATCGTACTCCCCATTGTTGTGAAGATTGATTAACTTTCGATTGTTTTGTTCCGATGATTGCCGATCACGACGTCGTGAAGAAAAGTTTTGGTCCGATGATTGCCGATCAGGACCTCGTGAAGAAAAGATAAACAATAATGGATGCTGAGGTAAGCACGCACACATTCCTGACAATGATTATTGAGGAATCTGTCTGTTTCATGTCAAGTGACCCATTTTTTATTTTTTTTTATTTTTTTTTTTTGCAATTATTTTTATGTGGTACACACGGAATATATATATATTTTTTTAGTATTTTTCATCAATTGAACATTGCGCATGAGCGATAATCTCCCCGAAAGAGTTCAAATATTTTGCATTACTGTACGGGACACCAGAATTATCTGCTGTCAACTATTTTGCGATTTGCTCTTAAAATCTGCTTTCGAGTGGAATTTTAATGTTATGCAGTTGATTTAGTTAAAATTAAGCGACATATTAAGTGAAAATATATAATCCAAAATTCCACGATATTTGCCTTTCATATTACATTTTGAACTTAAAAAAAGCATTGTTCATTTACAAAGTATAACAAATAGATTACATTACACACCTATATCATGACAAGCTTGGTTGGGTATGAAGGTATAATTAGAATTTGTGAATTCAGTCTCTGTGGCTAATGCATGAAGTGAGTTACACTGATTGAATTATATAAATAGAATTTGCATTGACAGACAGTAATGCATGAAACATTTTAACATAAGTCAATATTTATATAGAGATACAGACAACTACATTTAATTGAGGACGCGAGGACTCGTAGATTTTATATCTGTCTCTCCTAATTGTAAGTATACTTATCTACATGTAGTATGTTAGTAAAAGTTAGAAGATACCCAAGGGGTAATCAGAATCCGTAAAATAGACAAAATAATGGCCAAAAGAAAAAGGACAAACAACGATCTACAAAACACTACACAGAGCACCACTAAACACCGGGGTGAGCTCAGGTGCTTCGGAAGGTAAGCAATTCCTGTTTCACTAGTGGATCCTGTCTTGAAGAACTTGTTATAATACATGTTTTCTCGATAAAACGTTTGTTCCCTTTGCAGGGTTGTTGGTGAGAGCAATGATTGGGTGTTGTTAATTTGTTTTTGCTGCAACACCGGGACCCTTTTTGCACCAAATATAGAACATGTTTTGATGTAGTCAATAACAATAAACTTCCGAGTACAATATATTTATTCTTGCTAATGTAAATCTCTGTTTACTACAAAAGAGTGAATGATTGATGTAAAACGCAAGTGAGTCATATATGGATGGTCTATTTGGGAATAAGATACTTCTTTGATGGGATGATGATCCCTGCTTTAAATTAGAGAACAATCCTTCAACTTCAAAACGTAGATATCTAATTTTGTACACACGACGCGCTTCTGGAGAAACCTTTATCACGTCAAAAGATTGAAAAAACAAATAATTTGGGAGCAATGAAACCAAATCCAATGACAACCAAAATCGACTAAGGTTATCTATGTAGGAGTATAGGTTTTACCATTATGTTGTTTTAACTGTGTAAAGATTATAAGGTTTAAATATGTTAACGGTGTACGTTGTTAGTCTGTAATTTACTATCGGTTAAGGTTACCTATGCCGGTGTTCTAGAGCCATTCCCCCCCCCCGGAAACATGGCTATTTAGCCACCTTTCTCCCGGGGGAGGGGGAAATGGCTCTATAACACCGGCGTAGAAGACGTTGTAGTTAGTCTGCATGGTTTAAAAAACAATGTATTTAATGCCACATTTGAAATTGTGATAATAAAACATGTTTTCTAGACTCCTCAACACATGAAATAACAGCACATTTGGAAAATATTGGCAGACAATTTGGAATTTTTATTTGGTTTTAGTTTTATTGTGCTTAAGGCCACTTTCAACAATATTTCAATTATATTGTGGCGGTCAGTTTTATTGGTGGAGAAAACCTGAAGACCCGGATAAAACCACCGATCTGTCGCAAGTCACTGACGAACTTTATCACATAACGGTGTACACCTCGCCCTGATCGGAATTCGAACTCACAACATCAGTGATGATAGTCACTGATTACATAGGTAGTTGTAAATCCAGCTATCATGCGATCAATCGTGTTTTACTTTCTATTGAAAACATAGATGAAATGTCTATTAAATTTACAAATAAATTTAATAAATTTGTATAAATGTATATTCCCGTTAACATCATGACTATACGACCAAACGATAAACCTTGGTTTAATTCATCTATAAGAAGAGCAATGCGTATTAGAGATCGACTCCGTAAACAGGTAAAACAAAATAGTTCCCCTTTTCTTCTACGTAAGTATAAGACTCAACCGAACAAAGTTAACAATATGATAAAGTATGCAAGAGAGCAATTTTTCATCAATGCTAATGATATGTTAGATAAAAATGGTAAGTCAAATTCAAAATCATACTGAAAATTGGTAAAAAATTAATGGGGAACTGTAACCATTCCCCAAACATCCCTCCATTGCAAAAATTGGACTTTAGTGAGTACGTAATAAATAATGAGGATAAAGCAAATATATTAAACAACTGTTCTGCTCCATAACTGAAATAAAAAATTATAATGTTCCTACCCCCGATTTTCATGATCGCACAGGTAATAGAATATACACTCTACATATAACTTCAGATGAAGTTAATGATATACTTGATTGTCTACAGCTTGGGAAAGTAGTAGGTAGCGATCTGATAAGTCACTGTATGTTAAAAATTATGGCTTCTACAATTTTTAATCCCTGAAGTTAATATTTAATTATTCCCTACAAACTACAAAATTTCCAAAAATTTCGAAGTCGGCTATAGTTATTGCACTCTTTAAGAAATAAAATAAAATCTGACCCATCAAATTATCGACCTATTAGTCTACTTAGTTGTGTTCGGAAAGTTTTTGAACGTGTTGTTTTCAAACATATTTTTAATATATTATTGGACAACTCTTTTATCTATAAATATCAGTCCGGATTTATGCACAAGCTTATTGAAATTTACCACAATATTTGTGTATCATTAGAAAATCGTGAAGTTATTTGTACTGTATTTTGTGATATATCAAAAACCTTTGATAAAGTTTGGCACCGTGGCCTACTTAAAAAATTAAAAGCTTATGGAATTTTCGGAAATTTGTTGTTGCGTTGGTTTGAAAATTACATTTGTACTTAAGTGACAGATATCAAAAAGTTGTTCTACAAAATTGTCTTTCAGAAGTAGGGAACGTTAAAGGTGGGGAACCACAAGGAACAGTGTTACCTCTTTACTATTCATATTATATATCAATGATATCACTGAGTATATTCAAAGTCTTTTACGATTGTTTGCTGATGGTACATCACTATCGTATTCATCTTCTAATATAAATGAAATTGAACAAAGATTAAATTCAGATATGATAAAAATTTACAATTGGTCAACAAAATGGTTAGTGGATTTTAATCCCCAAAAAGCTAAATGTATGCTATTCTCAACAAATAGGGAAACATTAAACCTTTAATACTTTTCAATAATGAAGATGTTGAATTTGTAGAAAATCATAGACATTTGGGTGTTACGTTTTCATCGAATTGTAAATGGCATTGTCACATTCAAAATATATTAAAAAGCACATCTGATCAACTGTCTATGTTACGTAAATTCAAAATTAAACTTAACAGGGAAAATCTCGAAAAAAAATAATATTTTACTTATATAAGGCCATTATTAGAGTATGCGTGTGAACTGTAGGATGGTTGTACTATTTTGGAATTAAAAAAAATTGAACAAATACAACACGAAGCTGCTAGAATTGTTACTAGGTTGCCAAAATTTGCTAGCATAGAATCCCTATATTTTGAAACTGGGTGGGAACCCCTCCGTTCTCGTAGACATAGTAGAAAATTAAATTTGTTTTACAAAATACGTAATAATGCTAGTCCATTATATTTATATGACTTTTTACTGCCTTTTATACGAGAGGAAAATGAATTAAATTTGCGCAACGAAACCGAATTTAGAAATCCCTTCACTAGATTACAATTATTCGCAAACTCCTTTTTCCCTTCTACTATTAAATCATGGAATAAATTAATCCACAGTTAAGAAATGGATAGATTCAAACAAGCAATTAAAAATCAAACAATAAAACCCCAAAATGTTTACAGTGCTGGATGTAGAATATTAAATATAATTCACACTAGACTGAGACATAGATCCAGTAGCTTGAATGCTGATCTGTTTCGTGTGCATTTGGCTAATGATCCAGGCTGTATATGTGGGTGTGCATTTGAAGATGCAATTCATTTTTATATTAGAATGTTGTCTTTTCAACGAAGCAAGAGAAGAATTGAAATTGAGACTATGTTTTCTTCATGAATTAAAAATTGAAGTCTTACTTTTTGGCGATGACAACTTTACTGAGATGCAAAATCTACAAATTTTCAAATCTGTACAACTGTACATCAAACGAACAAAACGCTTTACCCATTTATGATCACAACACCCCTCTCTCCATTTCTTTTTAATTAACCAATCAATCAATTTCATCTCAGATACAAGTATGCAAGTATGGTAAAACATGCTTATATTATACAATTTCATGTTGTTTGTTTTGTATTTTTGGTTGTTGTCTCCTTTGGTTGTTGTTGTTTTTTTTTTTTTTTTTTTTTCTTCATTTTTCAAAGAATTTATTCATAATGTTGTACATTGTATTTTACTATTGCTGACCCATGTACTATTGTAATTATTTATTATGTGGAGAGGACCCTTGTAAATTGTGTCCAATCCATTTGTTATAATATTTAGCAATACAATATGGTTAATCTAATCTAATTTTTTAATTGGGTTGTAGAAATGCATTTGACTATTTTTTTTTCAGGGGTTTGGGATTAAGACTGGATCATGCTAAGCCGCAGAAAAGTGAAACAACAGTCACAATTTTGCATAGTTGGTTTTGTTATGATAATGTTGTACAACTTAATAGTGACATCAGATTTACAGAAAAATGTTTACAACCGACAAAATTTAATAATGAAGCGGCCAGAAGCAACATTACTTTCTATTCACAAGAAAAATTATATCGATTGTCACAAAATCATAGAAGGTAACGAAGAAGAAATATTGAAAGCAAATGCCTTTATGAAAGTAGTCCCGCCATTCCGTTACACAGATGAGGACTATATTAACAAAACCAAAGATTGTGTTAAATTTCGAAAATCAATGAAATATGATACATACCACGTGACAGACGAGGAAAAAGAATTTTCGATTGCGTTTAGTATTCTTACCTACAAAGACGCTGACCAAATAGAACGTCTGCTGCGAGCAATTTACCGCCCACAGAATGTATACTGTATACATGTGGATGGTAACTCTCCGCCAGTTCTACATATAGCCTTGAATGGTATAGCCAACTGCTTTGAAAACGTGTTTATTGTGTCCACAACTGAAAAGGTTATTTATAACCACATGACACGATTAAAAGCCGATTTAAACTGCATGACTGATCTTTTAGCAGTCTCACAAAAATGGAGGTATTTCATTAATTTACCACATCAAGCGTTTCCACTAAAAACAAATTTAGAGATAGTAAAAATACTGAAAATATACAATGGTTCCAACGACATAGAAGGGATTATTACGCCAAAACGATTGATGCCATATCGTATCAAATTTCGTCATAGATACATACACAAAAATAATTCGTGGGTATCAATAGGTACACAAAATAGTAGTTTACCACACAACGCATCCATGGTAAAAGGCAGTGCTTATGGTATTTTTTCCCGTAGCTTTGTCCGATTTGTAATCCATGACAAAAAGGCGAAAGACATATTAGGATATTTAGAGGATGTCAAAAGCCCAGATGAATATTATTGGGCTATCTTGAACCATAATAAAGTTTTACAAGCCCCCGGGCAATTTACAGGTGAGATTTTGATTTTAGAGTGACAAGTATAACATTTAGCCTTTGTACATATAAATCATTAGTTTTACAGATGCAATTGCAATATATTATTGGCTCTGTGTGTTTGAGGCCACATACAAAACATATAAAACAAACAAACAAACAAACAAAAACACGGAGTCTAACAAATAGTTCTTTGAAACTTACATCATCAAACTGCTAGAGGTTTTGATTGACAATTGACAACATATTTACAATATTTGGTAGACGTGTTTTTCAGTCGACAGTCGCCATTCCTATGCTACCAATTATATTCCGCTTCTTCTGGTTGATTTTGATTATTCGTTGGCTTCGTGTATGGGTTACTCTAGAACAACGAAAAGACGAACACCTGGTACATATTATTTCAGTTCCGTTACATACAATTATATGAAGTCCTTTCATAGAATAATTTAAGGTTTTGTTACTGACTATGTTGATTGTATTTATCACATTGAATTTGCATAAAATGATATAACTAGGTTGGTCTGCTTCATATCCTGATATATGTGTAATGTTTTGTAGATCGTTGTTTGTCCCTTTATCCCTTTATCTTTTTGTCTTTGTGGTAGCAAGGACGTTACTGAACCAAGCGTTCTTAGTGAGAAAGTTGGAAACAGTTATGATCGCCATCATGAATTAGTTAACCATTACAGAACATCTATATTTACAGATGACAAAGGATGTCTTGTAGCAACAAACCCATCATACTTTTGTTTATTGACGACTTTTCGCAGAAAAAATATCAGCGGATTTTTATCACGAGTAACGCTACAGGTGTCACTAGTGTTGCAGGAACTGATTATCTCTCCTTAGCATCTGATTTTTATTTAATGTTTTCTTCTTAACGACAAATTTTCCCTCTCAACTCGATTTGTTAATATTACAGACATTCTTACTGTCAAACTGGTCACTGCCGCCGTTTCTTGTTGAGACGATTTGTAGGGAAGTAACAAGGATAAAAACGTACTTTTAACAATTTACGTTAGGTTTCATATTCTTCAAGAAGTGTGATCATCATAATTTACTTCACGTTAAATGTGATTAGTATGGGACGAAGTCCCAACTATGGTAGAAATAGTAATATTTTGATTCCAGATCCATATCACTAATGGCCTAAATTCCTTTCACCGGAAACCAATACATGGTTAAATCTGCAGAAAATCGGATGCGCAGTAATCTGGAACGATTTACAGATTCCATGTCAACTCGTATCTTTTCCAACTCGTACCCTACCAACTCGTACCCAATTTCCGGTTATGAATGTCAAACAATGACTCAAAATCACAGTGTGTTCAAACATATATCATGGGACTGACAATATCATTAAACAGAGTTTCATTTCTTCCTCCTCCTGTCCGAAATAATATTTTCTATGAAATTGAGACGTCGAATACCGGATTATACAACACCGGACTGGGTGCACAATCTATCTCGGACTAACAGTCTACATGAGGGGGCAGGGTCCCGTTGTGGTCAAAAAACCTTTAAAAAAGACGGAAAATTTAGGTCTGGATTCGCCCCCAGTCTACTTTGAAAAAAAAGATTGGTCCATATATCTGAGTTAATATTGTTTTAAAAAAATTATTGGACTTCGTCCCAAGTTAGGTAACACCTATTATCATATTAAAAAGTATTTTTCGTGAACCGTGATGAGACCCATGCCTCCCACTCAACGTATACGGTATGTCGGGAAATGTTTATAAACAGACGTCACCGGAAATACCGGAAGTAACTTGCACGAGACGCACTATTATGGTTTTTCTGCACGAGACGTCTCTGATATGGGTTATCAGCCTGGGGGTGAAATTATGGCTAGTTTACTTCCGGTCGTTACACATATGCAAAAACTAATACAAAGTATATGATACACACAGTTATTATATGACTGCATATACAATGTCTTTTCTGATTGACTCACGTCCCTAGTGACGTTCTTTGATAAAACGTTATATTCAACGCGCAAAAAGTCACGAGAGGTGAACATAATATTCCAAAGCTCCTCCAGACACCTTAAAATAGAAATGGTGTTTCCCAATTATCTTGAAAGTAGTAGCCAATCATCATCGGGTTAAGTTTTGTCATCGCTTATCAGATGCGTTCTCACTAATTACTTTCGGTACACAATTAAATTAAAAATGGCAGACGTTGGGCAGACAGGGGTGTCTGGGGAACAAAGTCGGCTCTGTTTGGTGTTAATTCAAATTTGATTTAATGTCATATGATACAACAGTTAATGACTTTCAATTACGGTGAATACAAGGATTGATCAACCCTTACCTCATCGAAAGTGATCAATTGTATAATATCCAATAATATGGGTTGGTTAGTGTTTTGTTTATCTTTATCTTTACTGTCAGTATTTTTAAGCCACATGGTAAATACCAAATGTAATAGGAAAACCAAGACAGCTGTAAGGAACTGACTACTTAAACCCCTTCATAGGTATGTCCCTGGAAACCTTAATTCTTGAGATGGGTATCACCACGGGTGCTAACCCATCGTCAGTGGTGCTAATCTGTGATCAGAAGTTAATGACGTTTTAACAACCCGGCCAACCAAGTGAATATGAATGAGGTTTAAAAAGTTTTGCGTTTGACATCAACATTTTCACATGTACATCATACTTACTCTGCCCCCTCATCAACATTGTCACATGTACATCATACTTACTCTGCCCCCTCATCAACATTGTCACATGTACACCATACTTACTCTGCCCCCTCTAATATAATATGAGCGCTTACAATATTAATATAAAACAAGGGAACAAATACACGATTAAAAGGAGTTGAAAACAACTCAACGTCACGGTGCTAACTTAGTTGTGATAGGAACTCATTGCAGAGGTAGATGTAAACCAGACTTCCATAAAATCAGGTCGACGACGGGCCACTTCTCTGTGAAGTATCGGGTCGACGACGGGTCACTTCTCTGTGAAGTATCGGGTCGACGACGGGTCACTTCTCTATGAAGTATCGGGTCGACGACGGGCCTCTTCTCTGTTAAGCATCGGGTCGACGACGGGCCACTTCTCTATGAAGTATCGGGTCGACGACGGGCCACTTCTCTGTGAAGTATCGGGTTGACGACGGGCCACTTCTCTATGAAGTATCGGGTCGACGTCGGGCCACTTCTCTATGAAGTATCGGGTCGACGACGGGCCTCTTCTCTGTGAAGTATCGAGTCGACAACGGGCCACTTTTCTATGAAGGAAATAACTTATCTCTTATTAGATACGTTAGCAGCCTTTTCTGATATTATACCGTTATTGTACACACACAAACTATTGTCAAATAATTGCGTTACTAGCACTTTTTCTGTTTGGTTCATACTAGAAAGGGGCATTAATTGATGTGTCTGATTTTTTTCCCCAGGAAATCCAGAGACAAAAAACTGGAATGCAGTTTATGTATCATGGAGCTGGCCTTGTAATGGCAAATTTGTTCGAGGGATATGTATCTTTGGTGTCGGCGATCTGAATCTACTCGTCTCCAGGAAAGAATTATTTGCCAATAAATTTTATCCTGATTATCAATATCTTGCCATGGATTGTATAGAAGAATATATATATAACAAGTCTTTCAGCAATTTACCTTTTGAAACTTTTTATTACAAAACCATGCCATTTATAAACAAATAAAGTATTGGGTTTTTTTTTTAAATTGAAGGCTACATTTATTTGATCTTGGTCTAAAAAATGGAGGAATGTTTTAGAAAAATATTTCAACTGATGTACTAGTATACTAAAATATTTCATGATCACAGAAATGTTGTGTTCCGCGGTCTTGTCATCTTAGCGCTTCCTTGGTTTGGGTTTGTTGTTTATAACCAACCAAGTTACAAATGGATACTGCATTTCATCAAATAGGTAAGTTATATCAGTATATTGAATTACATGTACAATGTACTAAAGTAATATTTATTTTTATTAGAATCACGAAAAATCCAAATATCTTTTAAACTATAGATTTTTGAACAGCAAAATAAACGAGAGTTCTAACTAAAATGTTACAGTTATTTTTAGAAAAATATTTCTAAAATGTTTAAATTTTTTTCTAAAATAAACGAGAGTGCTAACTAAAATGTTACAGTAATGCTTCTTATTGTTTTGGCTGAGGCTGCACTCAGATGAAATTTTGTATTTTGGTCCTATTTTGTTGTCATTTTTCGGGTGGGAGTAGATGCACTTTATAGAAGAGCCATCCGTATGTCAGGTATCTTAACTGTAAAATCTTTCTCTCAGCCACGTGTACTTTAGACGAACCTGGCAAACAATTCTCTCATAAATTATTGTTATATTTTGCATTTTTTGTAAAATAGGTAAAAAGTCTGACTTATCTCGGGAATGCCAAAAGTTTGTAAAAAAGTTGTTTGCCTTTTTTAGTAAGGAAAAAGGCAACGAAGAAGCCAATTGTCTCATTTGATAGGGTATATCAAAGGACATCTAAAGCTTTGGGTGTGTCTTACACTTCAGTGCACCGTATTATGAATGATAAGAGGCCTTTTAAGTCAAATAGACCCAAAGAAATAGCTAAAATGTTGGACGACTTTGATCATTGTGTTATTAAAAGAACAATCAACGGTTTATATTCACGGAAAATTGCTCCGACCGTCTCAATAATACATAAGGAAATAAAAGATTCTATTAAAATATCAAAGTCTAAACTTACTCTAACTCTCATTGATCTTGGATATACTTATAAAAAAATAGGTGATAACCGAAGAGTTCTGTACGATCAAGTGTCTATTATCAATGATAGGTGTAATTATCTGAGAAAGATCAAATCTTTTAGAGAGCAGGATATGATATCGTGTACATGGATGAAACATGTGGCTTCTGAATGATGGGTCTGATGCCCCAAAAATACCCTCGGATAAAGGCAAACGTTTGATTGTTTTGCATGCANGAAATAAAAGATTCTATTAAAATATCAAAGTCTAAACTTACTCTAACTCTCATTGATCTTGGATATACTTATAAAAAAATAGGTGATAATCGAAGAGTTCTGTACGATCAAGTGTCTATTATCAATGATAGGTGTAATTATCTGAGAAAGATCAAGTCTATTAGGGAAGCAGGGTATGATATCGTGTACATGGATGAAACATGGGTTAACCAAAATCACTGCACAGATTATATGTGGCTTCCGAATGATGGGTCTGATGCCCCAAAAATATCCTCGGGTAAAGGCAAACGTTTGATTGTTTTGCATGCATGTACGCGAAGTGAGGGTTCGATTGGCGGCTGAGATTTAGTGTTTCTGGCCAAATCAAAGGATGGTGACTATCACAAGGAGATGAATAGTGTTGTCTTTCTTGAGTGGTTTGAAAATCAATTGATACCTGCTCTGAAAAATCCTAGCTTGGTTGTGTTAGATAATGCAAGTTATCACAATGTTAAAACAGAAGATACGGTGTGCCCAAATTTTAGTAAGAAACAAGCTGTTCTCCAAAACTATCTTACACAACACAGCATTCCTTTTTCTGCTACTGATACCAACAAAGTACTATAGAAAATAATAAAAACAGATAAAATTGCTAATTTACACGGACATGAAGTATTAAGAACCCCCGTTCGACACTGTGAACTTAACCCGATAGAATTAATATGGGCGCAAGTCAAAGGTTTCGTGGCTAAAAACAATATCACCTTCCGATTAAAAGATGTTAAAGAACTCACGTACGCCGCTTTCGGAAAAATTACAAAAGATGTGTGGACAAAAGTAGAAGAACATGTGGTCAAAATTTAAAAAGAATACTGCAAAGAAAACTGTATAGATAGAAGTGTCATAGAACCTATTATCATTGATTTTTGTGATGATGACTCGGATGAAGACACGGGTTGAAGTATAATCATATTAAGTATAATAGACAGAGAAAAAATGTAAAAATCGATATACAATATACGTACATTGTCGGTAAATATGAAATTTATTTGTACAAAAAATGTACAAGCTTTAGAAACAGGCTGAATAGCGAGCCTTCGGCGAGCTTTTCAGGCCTGTTTCGCAGCGAGTACAAATGAATTTTATATTTAACGACAATTTACGTATTTTGTGTTTATCCTGCAATGTCAAAAAAGTCGGGAAACTTGTCAGATTTAAACAAAAACGACAGAAACAAGCGTCATTCCTCGCCTTTCATAAATGTGTGTCTTCTTCGTAGTCCGCGTTACATTAGTTCTGGTTTCTTAATTGTCTGTGTCCTCCGCTCTATACATTGCTACAGGGTACCAGGACAGTTTATTCGTAGGCTGAACAGTTTATTCGTCTAGTACGAAAGTTTATTCGTATAGTGCGAATAAAGCAAACATTTATTCGTATAGCATATTTGTACAGCAAATGTACTGATTGCAGGATAAAATAAATGTCACGTTAAAGCCAATGCCGAAAATATTTGGAACCTGGGTCTGCCAATTTATTAAGGTTTAAGAACAGTTGTAACTGTTGAAACTATCTGGGGTCAGATGAATTATTTAACTTATATTGATTATAACACATGAATAATACATAAAACAACTTGACAAAAAAAAAAAAGAAAAAAAAAGATAAACAACCGAAAACCAAACACAGAACGAGCCTCGTATTCATGAAAAGTCAAAACAAACAAACACAAAGGTCGAAACTTCGGATTCTTGTTTTGGATAAGCATTTCGAAGTGGAATAGGTTAAATATATATTACCAAACTTTTAGCTCACGTTTGAGTTGAAAGATATAACTTGGTTTAGTAGAATATATAGTTACGTAAAACAATTGCAAGTATCAATGATTCATCAATAATTTTTGCAGTTTTTAGGTATTTTTTATGTTAGGTTGAAGGTTTGGTAAAAAAAAATAGCTAAAAAATGACAGTGCTCAATGTCATAATCTAACCCCCCCCCCTCCCACACACACACACACACGAAAATCAATCCTCAAATTGATCTCTGAGGTTCTATAATTTAAAAATGTACTAATTTTACGAGCATTATTTAATTAGGAAGTTGAACAATCTCAAAATTCATTTTTCGTTCCGTTTCTTACATGTATATAAATTAAAAATGTCATACAGAATCGAACAAAACGACAATGATATATTCTTCATATTATTTGATATATGAAGACTTTATTTTTTCACTATTAAAGACAGAAGTGCTATATATTTAGTGATAAAAAAAATAATGAAAAATATCCCAGTCCAAACAATTTTTACAGGTAAATATTTTACAGGTAAAAATCAATGAACTCAATAGTGTGTGTAGGAGATGGTGACGAGCTCTACGGAGAACAATGGAATCTTTCGGGTGACCGTAGAGTGTCTATTGTCTTCGGGGATTTAAACCCACGGCCGAAGGTTGTTCTCTTTTATAGACTTATTCACTCCATATTTCATCAAACTTTGTCAAAATATACACTCAAAAACTCCTTTAAAATGCGATTTTTCTATATGAGCAGGGCCAAATACGTTAACTTTCTGGTCTGCAAACTTCCAAATTAAATTAGCACCCTTGATTCTCTACACAAATCTCGTTTACACTTCTACTTTAAAATCTACAGTTTAAAAGATATTTCAAATTTTCGTTATTCTAATCAAAAAATTATTACTTTAGTATTCTTCGATCGACTTCTATTATATAAACGCTAGAGAAAACCAAAGGGGAAATCAAGAATGGATAATCCAGATAACTGGCAATATTTGTTGGCTGTGATAGATGAAAGAAACAATCTACATAAAACGTAAAAGATCCATTTGAGATATGGATATTTCGTAAGGTTCAACCAGATCATGATGACCATCATATAATGTTTGTAGCAATGACTTCAACTTAATAGCAACATAGCCCTGTTTGAGTAGCTTTTGTGTCAGCAGCTGAGCCCTGTCCAGAAAATCACTATACCGGGAACAAACCCTGGATAAACGTGGGGTTGTTAAATGTAAACTCTATACATTTAAACATCCTCTTCGATTGTAGGTCGTGGTCATACCAAAAGATACTATACAATTGGTATTTACTACTTCTCCGTTAAACTCGTAGCATTAAGTAGTAAGAACTTAGAATTAGGACAAGGTGACTGAGTGGGGTGACATTTCTCCACCCACTGTTGTTTCAGTGAGTTAGTACTATAAAACAAAATTCAAAATAAGCATGTTGCTCTAGTACAAAGCGGGCATCATCTTCATCTCATCAACATGCAACTTGTTCTCGCCATGGTATGGCTGGGAAATTATTTACCTGGCATTAAGCAAAGATCACTCACTCTATTGAAACACCATTACATATTCCAATTCTGTATGAAGATACTAGACAATAAAGGGGACATCGTGGTCGTGATCGTATGGTAGTTGGATTTACAACTACCTGTGCAATGAGTGCCTATCACGACTAAAGTTGTGAGTTCGAATCCCCGTTCATGGAGAGGTGTACTCGATACAACATTATGTGATCAGGTTTGTCGGTGACTTTCGACATGTCGGTGTTTCTCCGGGTACTCCTGTTTCCTCCACCAATTAAACTAACCGCCACGTTATAACTGAACAATTGTTGAAAGTGGTGTTAAACACCATAACCTTAACACAAACTAGGCAATAATTTGATAAGCAATATATACATTACATCTATAGAATCGAATTTCATTGTATTAGCAGTGGATTTTGATTTAATGTGTCTCGTCAATTGTCAGAAAGCCTAATGTTCAAAATAATACTAGACGCCAACACGAAAGAACCAATTTTGTGTCCGGACGACGTAACGTCAACCATGTTCGAAGTTCACCTGTTTACGGGAGTTTGTTGCAGTGATAAAATCGCGTTTTATTTTGATTCGACTTTTGACAGTACATGTTGAAGGTTATTATAGAAGGACGTGGTATTCACTAATTACGATATTTTAGTTTTATTACTATCACTGCATGTGTCGGCCTCTGCTAATGGATTGCTAGTGCCAGTAGATATCACCTGCCAATAGGCCTTGTATCGGCACTGACATTATGATCTTCTCCCTCAGACATAAGTGACCGTATCCGATTTCGGTTATCCTATTTATGTTTTGATGCTCCCACAGGTTTTTAAATTATTTTGGACTTGGAACGTACTTGATGAAGCAGAAACCCGTCGTGCAAATTAAATTAGATATTTACGTTTTTATTGATTAGTTAAATTGTATGCTATGATGCTGCAGTAACTTAATTAAAACGTAGATATATAATTCAGTGCTCGCAACTCCTTTACTACTCTCCAAACTATCTGAGCTTAAAATGTCATGTAAGTAGTGTCTACATGTCTATTATTTCAGTTTGGTTTTATGGCGTTTTACGCCACTTTCAACACTATTTCAGCTATATCGTGGCGGTCAGTTCCATTGGTGGAGGAAACCAGAGTACCCGGAGAAACCACCGACCTGTCGCAAGTCACTTCAAACTTTATCACATAATGTTCTATCGAGTACACCTCGTCATGAACGAGGTTCGAACTCACAACTTTAGTGTGATAGGTAATGATTACACATATAGTTGTAAATCCAACTACCGTAAGATCATGATACGACAGTCCTTCTTTAAAGGTAAGTAGTGTCTACACGAGTATAATTTCATAAATAGTCTTTAATTAATTGAATCAAACACAAAAGATCAGTATTTCATGTCATATACGGCAAGCTTTAATTCTGGCGGCTTTCTGGAGATATTAATATGTGTATGTTAATCTGTCAAAATACAGTTATACCAGGAAACGCGGATCAGTTTTAAACGATTAATATGATGGGTTTTTAACACTACATTCGAGCGAGGTCTAATCAATCAAATCCATTGGCGACAATTATGTCGTTATCGAAAAGTACGTTTTCACATGGCCCACGAGGGTATCATCCGCCCAGTAGTCAGTGCTTCAACACTGACATTGTTTATTAGATATATTTTTATCGAAATTTACAGTTTCAAAATCATGTAATTATTATTAAAACTAAGGTTCTTCTACCTCATGTATAGGTGACCTTAGCTGATTATGACTTTCCTCATTAGACCTTTTGGGTTTTTCTTCGCCAAAAGACTTTTAAATCATATGGATTTCAGATTTTTTGACCTTGCGCGTACCTGATGAGGGCTATTCCAAAACACGTGTCGTGTCCACTACATTTGATATCTACACGTATGTTTTTCTTTAAACCATACTGTAATGAAGTGAATATCACTTCAGGGTTCTTTTTACATATATCAAAACTAATCTAACTGACGAAAGTCAAGATCTGCTAATAGGGCGTCAAAGCTGAACTAAATAAAACTATACATTTATTTACACCACAACCACAAGACAGAAATATCATAAACAAAAGAAAAATCACATGCAACTCCTCACTTATCTCGCCACTCACTATCACACAAGACAGTGACACAAAAATGAGAGTACAAATCACAAATTAAATAAATGCACAAAAATAAAATTTAAAAATATAAATGAATAAATAAATAATTTACATATTATTATATAACTTCAACTTTGCCAACAGCTACTTTTGATAGTGTTTCTATATTTTACATATGAATTTCCTATACTTCATACAACATATTGATGTCTGGACTAATAATAATATTCCATAGATTTCCATATTAGATTTGTAACTGTTGCACTACTTCAGTACAAAAGGCCAACTCTAACCAATGTCCCCTGTGAAAGGAGCAAAAAGGACTATTTGAGAACCGAAACTATTTATGCCATAATAACCGCCAATAATACAAATTTGACAACCGTGCACGCCATATTTATCAAATTGACACCAAAAACCGACAGTATTCCATGCGAAATAGTCAAATATACAACTGGGTGGGGCTGGGTCACCATGTGTTAAAGTTTTACCTGGGAGTTCATATCACCCGGATGAGCTGCAATTTACTGAATACATCCTGTACTGATGGATTCCAGGTGTAAATAACACTCTAGTAATAATTCCTCCAAACTTCCATTAAATAAATAAATCTAATTCTACAACCGCATCTGCTCTAGTCACTGTCCAGGAGCATACTGATCAGGTACACCCCATGTCAGCTGATTCTAAAAATACCTTTACCTGTGAAACTTGTTCAACAACTTCACATGTTATATATAACTACTTGTATATCAATCTGCCAGTACACCTGGCCCAAGAAAGATAACTCCAATTTGTTACAATCCTCCCCACTAAGGAGACAAAATAACCCTTTTGTCCAACCCCCTCCCCCAAAAAAAACCCATGCACACAGCAATACCTTCATCTTATAGAGACTGTTTCTTCTACAAACTAATATAATGCAAATAATCTAACAATAAAGACTACACACTTGCCTAACAATACGATATAACTGCAACAGTTGCCAGATATAGACATGGATCCTCAAACTAACCCATGCATATACCAGTCAATACTCACCTAATAGGTGTGCAATGATCATTATCGGTCCCACAACGACTTACTGCCCTACTAAGTTTACCTTTTCAGGTTGCACGAACAGACCGCCCACAACATCACGTTTACATCCTATCTAGAAACCATACAAAACTCCAACAAAAACATACATATACATAGTCTAATATTTATCAGATTACCAAAACAACCACAAATCAAAAATAAACTATATATACATCTATACACTATACCGAGGTTTCTATCAGGGGACAACTTACTCTTCTATCTTGGACAGGGCATCTGCCACTATGTTCATCTTACCTGGTATACATGAAATTCTGAACTTCTGGTTATTCATCTTCATTTTGTTTAGCCACTGCAATGGGGCGTGGTCTGTTTCCACAACAAACTCCTTACCCTCTAAATATATCCACAATGTCTTCACTGCCCATATAATCGCATAGCATTCCTTCTGAATACCTTCGTTCTATAGATGAAAACGTCTTGCTCATATACAATATGGGATGCCTGCCATCACTGAACTCCTGCTCTAATGCACAAACTACACCACTTTTACAAGCATCGGTCCTTAGTATAAATGTCAATGTAAAATCTGGTGTCTTCAACACTGGCTCTAAAGCAATTAAGGATTTCAGCTTATCAAAACATACCTGAGTTCACTTGTCCACTTCACCTGATTTGATAATCCTTTCTTGGTGAGATCAGTTATACTAGCTGAAAATTTTGAGGAAGACGGAATAAACTTCCTGTAAAACCCAATCAATCCAATAAATGATCTTACCTGCTTCTGTGTAGTGGGAGGCTTAAAATTCAAAATAGCATTTACCTTATCTTGTGTTGGTTGTATTTCACCATTTCCCACATAATGTCCCAAAAATTCTAACTTACGAAATCCAAAACTGCATTTCTTTGGTCTTGTAGCTACATTTGCTTTTCTGAGAGCATGTAATACAAACCGAATATGATTTAGGTGATCTTCAAAGGTGTCGCTGTCAATTCCAATATCATCTATGAATGAATCAGCAAAATCCTGACAACCTTCAAGTACTTTGTTCATCAAACGGACAAATGACGCACTGGCATTAACCATACCAAACGGCATTACTGTAAACTGATACTGACCGAACGGTGTTACAAATGCACTCTTCTGCTTCGCATCTTCATCCAAATTCAGCTGATAGAAGCCTTTCGTTAAGTCTATCTTACTTACCCACTTTGCCTTACCTATTTTGTGCAAATCTTACTTACCCACTTTGCCTTACCTATTTTGTGCAAAACATCATCGATCTTGGGCATTGGTCTGGGATCAAATTCCGTGATCTTATTTAACTCTCTATAGTCTACACATACCCTTAACGATGAATCTTTTTTTTCAGGACTACTATTGGTGCTACATATGGGTTAGTAGTAGGCTCTACAATACCTAACTTCAGCATGTCATTTATTTCCTGTTGAACCTTCTCCCTCAGTGCATACGGAATATGATATGGTTTCCTATATACTGGCTTATCTGTAGTCAACTTTACCTTGTGTTGTATCAAATTAGTTTTCTTTGGTACATCAGTAAATACATCTGAGAATTCCGTAAGTAATTCGGATAACTGATCCTTCTGTACATCAGTCAACTCACTAGAAGTAATGACATCATCTACTGTTTCCTTGCCAACCAGCTGTGGACTTAACTTAAAATCTATATCAACCAATTCATCATCCTCATTTTCCTCAATGACATCCATAGTTGCTAAGAAATTTACATCTGTTTTCATATTCTCTAGACGTTCAGTCCACGTTTTCAGCATATTCACATGGTATACTTTTTCCTTACCTTTCGATTTCACCTGAACTTACCTTGTCTGTCACCACATAAGGACCTTTCCACTGAGCTAGTAACTTATTAGTACTGGTAGGTAATAACACTAATACCTTACTCCCAACTTTAATCTCTCTGGATCCAGACTTTCTATCATAATACCTCTTCTGAACCTGTTTACATTCAACTTCATTCTGGTGTGCCAGATCAGATAATGTTCGTAATCTATCCCTGGTTTGTAACAAGTAACTCAATACTGAGGCTTGACATTCCTCTGGCTCTTCCCACTGTTCCTTGAGGATGGAGAGTGGACCTCTTACATTTCTACCATACAAAAGCTCAAATGGTGAAAACCCCGTAGTCTCATTCGGAACTTTTCGATAGGCAAAGAGTACATATATCAAATACTTATCCCATAATTTTGGCTCCACCACTGCCTATGCCTTCAGCATTCTCTTCAAAACATCATTGACATTCTCACACATGCCGTTCGTCTGTGGATGGTAAACACTAAATACCATTTTCTTGACCCTCAATAACCTACATACTTCATACATCAATGATGATTTAAAATTCGTTCCTTGATCCGATAGCAGCTCTTCTGGAAAATCTACACTGGGAAATATTTCCATTAAAGAATCAACTACTGTCACTGCATCTTGGTTCTTCAAAGCAACGGCTTCTGGGTAACGCGTAGCACACAATCCACTATGACTAATACATACCTGTTTTTATGTTCAGTAAGCGGTAATGGACCAACGCAGTCTATCGCAATACGCTGAAATGGTATGCCAATAGGAGGTATACTTACTAGTGGAACTTTTGCAGACTTTCCTTTTGAAATACTCGTCTGACATACTGGACAAGACTTACAGTACATAGTTACATCATCAAAAATACCTGGCCAAAAATAATGCTGTAAAATTCTATCTCTGGTCTTCTTTATGCCAAGGTGACCTGCCAATGGTATAGCATGTGCTAATTCCAGTACAGTCTTCCTATTCTTCTGAGGTAGAACGATCTGCTGTAAATCTGTATCACTAGAAGTAATGAAGATCCTATATGAAATACCTGACTTTATGATGAAGTATGAAGATTCATGTCTTGATGGTTCTTCATGTGCTAACTTTCTTACCTCATCTAATGATGAATCATTCTGCTGGGCATTCCTTAATTCCTGTTTACTGTACATCTTATCTATTTCTGGTGACTTTTCCTGACCATCACTTTCTTTCAAATTTTCAATACTTGCATGAATTGTGTCATTCCTTTGTACCTCTTCTTTCTTTTGAGCTCGAGTCTGAACAGCCTGACATGTACCTGTCTTATCGACATCATCTAATGTTTCCTTCTCTTCTACTGCTTCAGGTGTACAATTATTAGGAATTGAAGTATTTACATAGCTACCTATAACTAAATCAGCAAATGGCACATCAAGAACAAGTGCTTGTATAGTACATGATATATAAGGGGAGGTGGTATTAATCCAAACTTCCTCACATTGTCTAATCGTTCCATCTGCAAGACAAATATCTTTTATCTTTCCTGTTCTTGTCACATCTTTTACTATATTGCTATGGACAAAGACAGTAGAACTACCTGTGTCACGAAGTACGGTGACAGATTTACCTTCAATTGTACCCTTAACAATATCAAGTCCAGGACTAATCTTGTCACTATAGTTGGAATCTATGGCCACACCTGATAATTGCACTGTCTTACCTTCTTGATTATCATCTCCTATGTATATATGTTTGTCAATACAAAGTCCAAAGTTCCCTTGCTTACCCTTTTCATTTTTCTTCGATGGACAATCATAACTAAGATGACCTTGTCTATGACAGTTATAGCAGGTACGAGACATATTACTACTATTCCTAGACTGTGATTGCCTTTGTGAGTCTCTGTTTCTACCTTGATCCCTATATGAACCACCCTTATACTGCCCCAAGCTATTACTTGCCTGCTGTATTGGTCTTGAATGGGTATGTGATACCTCTAACTTGTGAGCTACATGAAAAGACTCTGTCAAGTCAACCACTTCCTGAGCTGTCTTAGGTTTGTGTTCATTCACCCAAAGTCTCAACTCTTTACCACAACTCTGTAATAACTGTTCTCTAAGCATCATATCGCACAACTTATCATGATCATCATTAATATTTTCTCTAACACACCAATGTCTCAAGTATCTCTCTACCTTTACCTTACACTCACAAAACGATTCTCCTCGTTCTTGTGTTGTAGGGCGGAACTTCTCTCTGTATGCCTCAGCTGTCAAATCATACCTCTTTAATATAGCTTCCTTTATTTTGTTATAGCTACCACCATCGGCATCATTTAAGCGTGAGTAAGCTTCTAGTGCCTTACCACTTAATAACGGTATTATGCAAATAGGCCATTCAGATTTATCCCATTTATATAGAGCAGCTAATTTCTCAGATGATTTGAGGAAAATATCTGGGTCTTGACCCTCTACAAATTTAGGCAACTTCACGTTCTTGAAAGTAGCTTTATTAGATGAAGGAACAATGCCAACATATTTTTGAATTTCTAATTCTTTATCCCTGAGTTCTAGTTCACGCATCCGTATTGTCTGTTCCATCTCGCCGCGTTTCAACTCTCGTAATGCTGCGCGTTCATCACGCTCGGACGCCTGTATTTCCTTCCACAGGGTGAGACAGTCATCAACAGACCCCCCTTTTTCAATTAAATCGGATATCCACTTAGGTATATCCATGTCAAAATATCCATATAATCTCAGTAAAACTGAACAAACAAACTAAAATACACACATGAAAATTACCCTTATAACAGTATCCCGCCGAGGATGCCAATGTAATGAAGTGAATATCACTTCAGGATTCTTTTTACATATATCAAAACTAATCTAACTGACGAAAGTCAAGATCTGCTAATAGGGCGTCAAAGCTGAACTAAATAAAACTATACATTTATTTACACCACAACCACAAGACAGAAATATTATAAACAAAAGAAAAATCACATGCAACTCCTCACTTATCTCGCCACTCACTATCACACAAGACAGTGACACAAAAATGAGAGTACAAATCACAAATTAAATAAATGCACAAAAATAAAACTTAAAAATTTAAATGAATAAATAAATTAAGTCAAGTCAATCACAGTCCATTTCAAATCAAGTTATCACAGTTCAAAAGTCTTCTACAAAAATCCATTTATACTTTCAAGATAATTTACATATTATTATATAACTTCAACTTTACCAACAGCTACTTTTGATAGTGTTTCTATATTTTACATATGCATTTCTAATACTTCACACAACATATTGATGTCTGGACTAATTCCATAGATTTCCATATAAGATTTGTAACTGTTGCACTACTTCAGTACAAAAGGCCAACTCTAACCAATGTCCCCTGTGAAAGGAACAAAAAGGACTATTTGAGAACCGAAACTATTTATGCAATGATAACCGCCAATAATACAAATTTGACAACCGTGCACGCCATATTTATAAAATTGACACCGAAAACCGACAGTATTCCACGCGAAATAGTCAAATATACAACTGGGTGGGGCTGGGTCACAATATGTTAAAGTTTTACCTGAGAGTTCATATCACCCGGATGAGCTGTAATTTACTGAATACATCCTGTACTGATGGATTCCAGGTGTAAATAACACTCTAGTAATAATTCCTCCAAACTTCCACTAAATAAATAAATCTAATTCTACAACCACATCTGCTCTAGTCACTGTCCAGGAGCATACTGATCAGGTTCACCCCATGTCAGCTGATTCTAAAAATACCTTTACCTGTGAAACTTGTTCAACAACTTCATATGTTATATATAACTACTTGTATATCAATCTGCCAGTACACCTGGCCCAACAAAGATAACTCCAATTTGTTACACATTCCTTTACTTTAAGTGATAATTCAGTTTTCTCAAAATGTCACACCTTCGCTCTAAAATCGCAAATAATTTCTAATCAGATCAGATAAAAGTATTTTCAATGAGATTCATTAAAAAATAACGCTTAAGTAAATTAGAACAATTTTGTCTCAGAAAGTACAACTTTTGATTGTACCACAACCTGAATGGCTGATTTAGTGCAGTCTTACCGCCCAACTATGTACACTTAGTTATGTTACAGATTTAAACCAAGGCCTTTCCTAAGATGTTTCTGTGATCAAACTGTATACATATATATTCATTATGTAGACATGAACTGATGTATGTAAATTGTGAATTAGGCAAAAATAAAAAGTAAAATTACAAAAAAAAGATGTTTCTAAATATGCCATTTGCCAATCCCGACGTGATTCTAAAATTATACACTATTAACATTTTATTATTTGAGTTATTTCCCTTACAGAGGACAAAATGGTTCCCGTTCAATGCAAGAGCAACAGAAAGGATTAAGAATTTGAGTATAATTTTCTTAAAATTTATAGATGATTGAACCTTGTAAAATAATAGAAGTTAACTTTATAGCAAATAAAAAATTCACAAGTCGTTACAACATTTACATTTTATACAGAGTATGAGAAAAACATATGTCATTTAGGTTGAATATTGCATGAAATTGACACTTTTGTCCCCTGTAAGGGAAATAACTCAAATAATAAACTGTTAAAAGTATATAATTTTAGAACCAAGTCGGGAATTGGCAAATGGAGTATTTAGTATTACATGTATGAATATAACATGGGTGTACATGCACGTATCAATCGTACTTACAATGAACCCTCGACTCAAAAGCAAGTGAATATCATTCACACCCATAAATATGTATAAGGTTTTGTACTAATATCTTTTGTATTAGATATTTCCTAGATGGTGTGTTCAATAAATGAACTCATTTCCATTGTAAAGTACTTAAGTGATATGCTCTATTGGTTTATCCTATATTTTCTCATTAGTTCAATCTTCAAAGGTCAACGCCCGCCTCGCGACTTAATGTGATTTCTTAAGTTTGGATTTCATTTATGATTTTTTTTTAATTTTGATGCAAATTTCACTTTATTTTTGACATGAAAATATCATCAAAATCCTTTTTATGATCACATTTTTCATATTGTTCTATGATGTTTGTTTTGGTTATTTCATGGTAATTAACGATACTTTCAACACTATTTCAGTTGTATAGTGGCGGTCTGTTTTATTGGTAGGGGAAACCGGAAGACACGGAGAAAACCACCGACCTGTGTGAAGTCACTGACAAACTTTATCACATAATGTTGTGCACCTCGCACTGATCGAGATTCAAATCAAATCAAATAAGCTTTATTTACAGTCGGCAAGACATAACAACAATACAACATAAGCTCTTAAGAGCTTTTGAGCCGACTAACATACAATCATACAATGCAATACACAATATAAACATACATGATATAAGCATGCAAAATAGATGTACTATTGGCAAACACAAACAGCAATCCATGTGGCAAGTGCCTCTCTAGACAGCTGTTTACAATCACCAACAGCAACTCAGCAGCAATAAAAAACCAAAAATATGTTAAGAATAATCAATGATGGAAAACATTAAAATAAATCAAAATGATATGCTAAAAAATATCAGTACGCAAAATAATAATAAAAAAAAGAAATAGAGCAAGACATAAAAGCAACACATAGCACTACATGCATGCAGATAATATTAAAGCAAAAGCACAAGAATAATAAGCAAACTAGTCACAGCACAAATAGACATGTATATACTATAAGCACATAATATAAGCACACACAAACATGAATTTCAGCCAGGCTGCTCCAGGGTTATGTTTTACATATAACACATTTACAATCTTTACCAGTATAATTTGATATTAGTTGCTTAAATTGATTAAAATTGTTACAAGTTCTAAAATGTTCATGTAGGGAATTCCAAAGAACTGGAGCTGCATAGCTGAATGAGTTCTTACCATAACTTGTGGTGCGAACTTGTGGTACCTGTAAAATATTTGAGTATCTAAAGTTATATCTACTGTCTCTTTTTTGTAATATATTATCCAAAACAGGTGGAACAATACCATTTATAATTTTTAAAGTTTCAATTGCCATTAATCTTGTTCTTCGTACATGTAAGCTAGGTAATTTAACTTTAACAAATAACTCATCATATGAAGAAGTATAATCAAAATACACAAAACGCAATGCCCTCTCTTGAACTTTTTCTATCTTTTTTTTAAATTTTTCTCAGAACATAAATGCCATGACAATGGACAAAAATTAAAATTTGACAAAATAAAAGTATTAAAAATGGTTAATCTATTTAATTTACCAAGATTTTTACCAATACGTTTTCAAAATGTTTAATTGTTGTACTGCTTTTTTGCATATATTAGAAATATGATAATCAAAATTCAGTTTCAAATCAATATCTACACCAAGTAAAATGACAATTTCATCACAGCCTATGTTAGCATCACCAATATTAAAAACAGGATTTTTGTTGCATGTATTCTTCCTAACAGCAATAGCCTGAAATGTTTCAGGATTGGCCTGCATACAATTAAAACTAAACCATTTAATCAATCAATCAATCAATCTTCCGGTAATACAGATATAACCTTTTCATAATCAGGGGAGTGAAATGATAACGTATTGTCGTCAGCATAATTATACAGATTAGATTTATGAATAAAATAGAAAATATCATCAATAAAAACATTATAAAGTAATTGATCCCTGAGGAACATCTTTTTGAACTTTTTCCCACCTGCTGATTATATTACCAATTTTTATTTGCTGCTTTCTATCTGATAAATATGAGTATAATGATTTAATAGAATTTTCAGTTAAACCATAAGCTGATAATTTGCTGAGTAAAATATCATGTGGAAGACAGTCAAAGGCCTTTGACAAATCCGTAAGTATTGCAGCTATGTATTCGTTGTTATCAAAGACCATTTTCCAGTCTTCCAGCAGCCTTAATAATGTTCGTTGACAACCATGGCCCTTGCGGAATGCACACAAAAACATATATTTTTTTTATCAAAATACAAAGACAATTGCTCAACAAGTAGCTTCTTTGACTAAATTTGTTAAATCAAATAATTCCATTAACTCTGAGAGTGTTTTTCCTTTGTTTTCAGATAGTAAATCATAATTTAAATCCCCAATTATCATATAGTTATCATAGTAAGTCATACATTTATCCAAAAAATTAGAAAAGTATTTACTGAACTCATTATTTGCCATACTGTGTGGTCTATATATGCATATAATGCACCATTTTGTCCTATTTAATATAACCTCATATACAATGTTCTCAAGGTTTATTGTTTCAAGATCTGTTCTTCTTCTGGCTGGTATGTCTGATCTAATAAAGGAAACAATATCTCCCCCCATGTACATCCCGTTCACGTCTTTCCATTTTATACCCGTGTCCAATTTGGTCTCTGATAGGAAAAATAGGTCCACAATTTTGTCATTTAATAATTCGTGGATCTCTACAAATTTGGATTTGAGACTGTTTATATTAAGATGGGATACCATGAATTTGCTGATATGACTTTTACGAGCAGCCTTAATTTCATCGAAAACTGATGTTAGCGTTTCATTGCTATTAACTGAGCTATCACCATTATATGGTATTGGCTGATCGTCAAAGAACGAATCAGGAAATTAGTTTAAACAATATTTATTTTATGAAATTTCAACATACAATTATTCCAATATATATACTTAAACAATGTTCAATGGGATTCAATCAGGAAATTGAAATGTAAGACACGTTTTGCATAACCATGGGTCTTCACTATTGCTTAGTAGATGATGTTTATTGGGTGTTATATCAGCACATTTAATGTGCCACCAGTAGAAGCATGATTCAAACAGAACTGCACGGTGGTTTTTTGCCTCTGTAGTGTGACATTTCTTGTTCCCACACGGATATTGTGATGGGCCTGTGTTATCAGACACATCCCCGCTGATTAACAGCAATACCAGAAATCTGTGACTCTGTCTGAGTTCAACTGGGACAGATAATGGCTGTAATCTAGCATGTTTCAGATGGTCAAAAATTGAAATGTTAAGGTCAATATTTAGGTCCTTTGCAAATATAATGTTAATAATACCGACGCTGTTGTTTACAGTCGAGTTTTTATATGCATTCTGCAATGAATAAGTTGCATGTGTTTCTACATCACCTGATAAATTCTCTTCATTCAGTTGGTAAAATGAAAGTGTCAATAAAAAGACACAAACATGTTGTATTTTTATCAACATGTTTGTTTATACCGGAACCTAAAATGTCAAAAATCACTAGTGGCGAGTCTGCAAACCACTGTTTGTTTGAAAGAGTGAAGTTCACCATTTGCTGTAAAGTTTGTTAAAACGAGCACATAGTTATGTTCTGTAGGTAGATTGAATACTCTGTGCTGAATATGATACTTGGAAGTGCGCTGTTTATACAATTTCCAAGAAATTTTATCCGAAGTTTCAAAAATGTCTGATCTTTTCGAGCATGCGCAACACGAACTCACAAAATCAGTGGTAATAGGCACTGATTGTATAGGTAGATGTAAATCCAACTACCATCCGAACACGACCAAGACGGCTCCCGGTTCAATAGCAGTTTGAAGATACCAAAGCCGTAATCGAAGAAAGATGGATAAAACTTTCTAGCTTTTGAGATAGAGCAGTTCCTGTTTTTGCCGGTGTGAGATTTCCTTGTCTTGTACCCCCGGTACAAGACAGCTCACACGCGACTTTTTCCGGTAAAATCTTTACTTCCCTTCAGCAATTTCAATCAAGATTTGAATTACTTTCATATTATCCACGATTCTATTACATAAGTATTTTTAAATTAATGTATGTATACTATTCTGCTAGCTAATAATTTAACTATCGTGCACCTTTCATGTTTTACGGTGTATGATTCTTGCAGTCAATGTTTGTTTACTTTGAGTAAATAATAGAGTGCTCTCCCTTGTTAGTAACTAGCGTTAACTCCCTTTGACCAAAATTCAAATATTTTTTCACAGCCACATGTGTAGTGTTGAGTTACATTTATCATATATTTATTAAATACATTGTATTTTATTATGAAATACATTTAAAATACTGCCAAGACACGGATGCATATGAATAAATTGAATATTTACTTCAGCAATGGAAACAAAATTTGCGGGAAAACGCTCGATGGGGAATGTAAACAAAACAATTAGGTATAACAGCTGATAAAGTGATAAATAAAATAAAACACCGGCAAAAAGTGCAAGACAGGGAAATCTCCGACATCCTCGGGTAAGATGTCAATCGTTCGCTGACTCGGCGAACCTCGTCAGCGAACGATTGAAATCTTACCCTCGAGTGTCGGAGATTTCCCTGTCTTGCACATTTGCCGGTGTCAGATTCTATATGTCTTCCGTGTGACTTTGAGTACTCTAGGGGCGGATCCAGGGGGGACGCACCCGACGCCCCC
>MJUT01020495.1:159671-180139 GCA_002080005.1 Gigantidas platifrons | reverse complement strand
GTTGGTATTAAGAAAGATGAAATAGACAAACGTTCCTTTCTGCAACTGTCGTTTGCCAACAAAGGTATTGATGGCATTATCTTAAGGATTAGTCTGTGCCTATAATTTCGTACGTTTATACCAGACCAATACGTCAAGCATTTTCAATTACAAACATGTGTTTCGTGATCTCCATATTGACGATTTCAAATCTAAGCCTCCTGATTGCACCTGTGCAAGTTCCCCATTCATATATAGTCCTACTGTCCACGTTACAACTGGTGACATTGAAATTACCAACAACACCTCTCTACGAGAGGTGTTCGTCAAAGGGCCTGCATATGGTGAGCTTAAAAACAAAGATTAGAAATACAACTTTAAAATACTTATGGATTCCATCGAGGATTATGCCAGACAATGGGAAAAACGTGAAAGGGAGGACTTAGATACTCTTTCAGAATGGGTGAAGAGTGTGAGGTCGCAAATACAGATTAGAATTAAGAAAATCAGTGGGTCCATGAACACTCCCTCTACATCAATCTTTAAATACCCAAATGTTGCTAAACACCTGTCTCTCCTTCATGACAAATATGTAATTGTCTCCGACGACAAGGCCACTCATAATAATGTTTTGTGTGTAAATCACATTACATAGACTGCTTGATAAAGGAATTAGATATTGACAATTCACTTGGCAACCCTACATATACCCCGACGACACTTACGAAAGAAGAAATCCTGGAAAATCATAGGTTTGCTTTATGTTCCTTTGGAATTTCAACCAAAGATGCAGAACTGGATCTAACATCACTCTACTGGATTCCTAAATTACACAAGTGTCCTTTTAAATAGCGCTATATTGCTGGGTCGACCAACTGCTCCACGAAACCTCTTTTCAAATTATTAACATGCATTCTATCGGCAGTCAAAACCGGGGTTCAGATCTACTGTGACCCTAGCTACTCGACAGGTGGTGTGAATCAGATGTGGATTCTGAAGAACTCGAAAGGTCTATTAGAGTACATACAATGTAGGTCCCTCTCTTCCTGTAATAACATTAAACCATTTGACTTCTCTACCCTTTACATTATTATTCTTCACTCTAAGCTGAAGGACAAGTTGAGGGAGTTGGTCCAACTGTGTTTCATAAAAAAGAATTGCCACCGTAGATACAAATACCTTGTACTAGGAAGAGACATATCTTATTTTGTAAAACAGCACTCTGATTCTGCCAAAAGGTTTTCTGAAACTGATAACCTTCAACATGCTCGAGCTTTTGATTGACAACATATTTGCTATGCTTGGTGGACGCTAATCCGATCCTTCAATTTCATGTTCCGCTATATAGATGATGTCCTTTCACTAAATAATTCTAGGTTTGGGGATTTTGTTGATCGCATCTATCCCATTGAGCTTGAAATAAAGGATACCACAGATATATATAGGTCTGCTTCATACCTTGACCTACACTTCGAAATCGAAACCCATTGTGAACTTTCCATTTATATGTAGCAACATTCCAGCAGCACTTGCATATGGAGTATATATCTCTCTCTCAGATGAGACGATATTCCAGAGCTTGTACTTCCTATCAGGATTTCCTTGTTAAAGGGTTGCTGCTAACAAGGAAGTTACTAAACCAAGGCTTGCTATTGGTAAATTTGAAGTCATCACTTCGAAAATTGTATGGGCGATACCATGAATTGGTTGAACGTTATGGAATATCTGTGTTACAAATGACCACGGATATGTTCCACTTGTCGTAAGCACTTCCTGGTCCTTTCCTCATTCACGATTTATTAGCGGGTTTGTAACTAATTTTCATGACGGATGCCACTAGTGGAGCAGAAAGTCCTTACCTTCCGGAACACCTGAGTTCACTCCCGGTTTTTCGTGGGTTTCGTGTTTCTCGATCTTTAGTTTTATATGTATGTTTTGTCGGTCGTTGTTTGTCCTTTTGTACTTTTCCTTTTAGCCATTGTGTTGTCTGTTCTTCTTCGGTATACGCTTTCTCATTGTCCCTTTGGTAGCTTCAAACTCATCTTAGTTCTTAATGCAGCAGTGTATGTCAGATCTTCTGATGTCATTGCTGTGGTTGGAATAATATTTATTTGTATTTTGATGTGTTATTTTGGACAAGATTGGTGATATTTTTCACAAAATGTATTTACTGATTATCGGATTTTTCCCCTATAATTTTGAAGGTACTGAAGTACTGACTATTTTGTGAAGAAGGTGTATTTTTATACTCTAGCATAGTCCATATCCTGAATTATGATTTTGGCATTTTGTGAATTTTTTTGAATTAAAATTGCACATATAATTTGTTTTGTTATTCATTTTTTTCTTCTTCTTTTTTCTCACATAGATTTTTTTCATAGTTGTGTGCGACAACTCTTCTTCGAATGTCACAACTGTCGAGCATCTAAGACTAAGATTATTTATTGGAAAATCAATAATACATTGACGACTTCCACATACAATGTCAAGATATTATATCTAAACAATGGAATTAAAACATACCACAAGAGATAAAATACCTAAACAGGGTTATACAGATACACATATTATAATAAAGATGACAAAGCGGACTGAATATAACTGCAAATAAATTTTGTTTCATATACATTTGATGGGTTCATTAATTTCTTGAATAATTGGGAGGTCTCATCGCTTGAGGATTCATTACAATCTTGGTTTAAATTAAGATCAGAGAATAATTTTCTTCTTAGCTGATCATGTTTTGAGCAAAACAAAACAAAATGTTTTTCATCTTCTATATTGTTGCACATAGTACATAATCTTCGATTTCTCAAAAATTTTGGTCTAAAATATCCACCTTTTTCTATCACGGATTACAAAATATGTTGTCGATTGAATCATTGGGACATTTAACGTACATGTCTTGGGATCGTATCGGGACCTTTTTCATACTGTTGTCAAAACAAATGGAATAAATAATATTTAACTCCAACTTTTGAGAGACAAACATAAGCAAGAATTAACAATTTAAATCGTTTCCTTATCTAGATCCAAAACAACAAAGAGATCTAGTAAACAATTTTCCATCACAAATTTCATCATGATCCATTCTTCCACTTTTGAACTAAAAGACGGGGGAGAGGGGTCCTCGTCACGGTTCATTAAAAGTATTTTTTTTACTGATCAATTGAAGATACGGTAAATAGATTCGTCTGATCACATTTCACAACAATTGTAGCCTAATGTAATTGATAAGGTATGTTTTACAATTTCTACATCCTCACTAGTTGGGTTTATTTTGACACCAATTGCACGATGGATGTGTCCAGTAATTCATGCAATAATGACAGCTTCGGATTGAGAAAAAAATACAACAAAGAACAAAACACAAAGGTTCACAAAAACGTAGACGAGAGGCGAATATCATGAAGAATGTAAAATAAAAAATCCACGACAACGGAAAACCAAAACAACCCACTAGTCCCCTCAAATACACATCTCTTTAATTTACCTGCACTGGACAACACATTAAATTCGAATCAGTTCTGATGGTGCGTGTGGTTTTTTCCCCTAATTTTGTTTATTTATATGGTATAACATTTATGTATTTACAATTGTATTTCAAATCTGTCTATTTGTAATTATCTTAGTTTCTATTATGCGTAATCTATTTCCAAAAAGGCGAAATGCTATTTTTGAAATTGAATAGACGAAAACTTCATGACGACAAAAACAATATAATGTAGTTTCAATTGGCGATCATATTTATCCACTGGATAACACTGTATCCGTACCAAATAAGACTGGGGAAAAGTGGTCCAGGGTAAAGCATATTTGTCCAGTGGATATCTTTTGAAAAACAAAAGAAGTTGTCCACTGATTTATCTAGTGGATAATTTTACCCATTATTTTGAACAACCGTGCCAAGGTCTCCAACTCCAGATTCAGAGAAGCTTAATTTAAACTTTCAGGGACTGAAATGTAAGCCGCCCTTCAGTCCATCCGATTCATGCAGGTAGTCCACATCCAATTGCTCACGAAGAATGAAGAGCCAAGGTCCACTTATACCAGGCAAGTGCAGATAAAATAAACACCAACAGTCTGTATACAAAAATCCATGTTAATAACAAAAAGATTATTAGAGTTGTCGATACAGCAGCACAATTGTCTGTTATTAACAGTTGGCTCCTTGAACAAATTATTCCATGATCCAAATTGCAAGGCTGAATTATAATGAAGAACGCAGATACATTTTCGTAAATTTAAGCCAGGTTAGCTGAACCAGTTAAGATCCAGATTGGCATCACAGCTTTACATTGGAACACGTTGTTGCTAACATAACAGATAATATAATACTGGAAATAGATTGCTTGGAAAACCAGAGAACGGTCATTGATTTGACTGATTATTCCATTGGATTAAATGGGCAAAATATTATATCAGTGATGATCAATATAGCAGAGCACCATGTAAACATATACAGAGTAAAACCAACAAATAAAATAATTATACCACCGTAAACGAAACATGTTTCAATTTCACAGTTCGACAAGGAACCTGATGAATATGTAGTTGTCCAACCTACTAGTTTTCAGAATGGGCTTATAATCTCCAACTCACTTTGTCCATAGAAAAGTAAAGTCCCTCTTGTAGTAAATAATCATACGGACAATTAGAAGACTATTAAGACAGGATGTCAAATTGGAGTCGAAATAAAAGTTTGTTCACTGATTGACGATGAGTCTAACATTGACCCTGTTTTCGAGCTGAAGAAATTAAAGGTAAATTATCAGTCTCTGTCTGAATCAACAGACTTGGAAGAGAAGCTTCCTGTGCATATGACAAATTTGCTTAAGCGATATTGCCAACACTTAACACCTGAACAGAGCAAACGACTTGCAAATTCTTTGTATGAATGTGAAGACATTTTTGCTACAGACGATTTAGATATTGGTATATTCAATTGTGAAATTGCGCATAAGATCAACACTGGCGATTCACATCCAATTCGACAGAAAATGAGAAGTGCTCCACATGTATTTGAAAGGAAGAAAAAGAACATTTACAACAACTTCTAGAAGGGAAAATTGAGCCATCATCTTCAAAATGTGTTTCACCTCCAGCACTTGTACGGAAGAACGACATCAAGTTGACATATTGTATAGATTTCAGATAAGGATGCCTATCCGATTCCCAACATAGACACAATTTTATATACCTTAGAAAGAACAGTTTTTATGCCCACATTAGATATGGTAGCAGGCTAGTATCAAGTGAAGAGTTTGAAGATACCAAAGGGGCAATCAGAAACCGTATATCGAAGAAGAACAGACAACACAATGGCCAAAAGAAAAAGTGCAAATGGACAAACAACTATCGACAAAACATACATATAAATGTAAAGATTGAGGAACACGAACCCCACTTAGAACCAGGGGTGAACTCAGGAGCTCCGGAAGGGTAAGCAGTTCCTGCTCCACTAGACGAGCATGACAAACACAAGCTTGCTTTTGTCAGAAAATATGGCTTTTTCCAGTACACGAAGCTCCCGTTTGGTCTCTGCAATAGCCCCGCGACATTTAGTCGGCTGATCCAGCTGGTGCTACAGGAACTTACCTGGAAGGAATGCCTAGCCTATTTGGGAAGAGATATTCAAGATCAAATAGAAAACATACGAAGAGTGTTTCTTTGCTTCCAAAATTACATCCTGATACTGAAAACTGGTCAATGCCAATTGATGCCGACTAAAGTCAAATTTCTTGCAAAAATTGTCAATGGAATTTCAGTGAACCCAGATAGCATAGATGCAGTGAAGAAGTGTCCAAGTCCACAACATAATGTCACAGTGTTTTGTGCCTCATTTGATGTGATGCGGGCTTTAGGATTATTTGGGCGTGACTTTCCACAAAATAACCATCTACATTTTATTCACACTGAAAATAGATTGTACAAATAATTTACTATAATGTTAAATAAATTATTTTCTGAAATAACCGCTGAAGAATTTAGAAAATCTGGACAACCCGTAATAAATTTGAAATATACAAAAACGTAAATGCCTACCTGAAAATAGGGAACAAGTTATCAATCCCACCAGCCGTGTGCAGTGATAATGTGTGAATATCAAACAGTGGACAGGTTAGGTATATATAGATCTAAAACCAGGGCGGGAAAACAAGCATGTGGTATTCGTGCAAAAGGTAGAAAGGTGTAGTGATTTCTCCCTCCGTCTTTATGGATGAATGATTTTATGAATAAAAATGATACTACTACTTACCTTCAAACGTAGTATGACCCGTTTATATATTACGGTGACAATAAGAAGGAAGTTGCTTAATTTATTGGTTTCACCAACTACCATCGATACCATATCAATAAGTTCTCAGAATTAGCTGAACCATTACACCGGTTGACAGGTACCAATAATGAATTTGAGGGGAGTGAGCACCAAGAACGCGCTTCCCAATCTTGAAAAGAAGCATTAGTGCATGATGTGGTGCTTAGCTATGATGATGTTTTGGGTTAGTCACAGATGCTTCACAAAATACGATAGAAGCTGGTCTAAACCAGATCTAGATGGCATCGAGAGGACCATAGATTCTGCAAGTAAAGTTTTAGCGTCTACACAAAGGAAATATTGTACAACAAGGAAAGAGCTTTTGGTAATTGTAAGCTTCACTAGACATTTACGACATTATCTTTTAGGACGTCAATTTGTAATCAGGACACACTATAGCAATTTGATATGGCTTTTGAATTTCAAAAACATCGAAGGACAACTAGCCAGATGGATTAAAGAGTTGGCACAATACAACATGATTATCCAACATAGTCCAGGTAAAACAACATTTCCCGTATTCCTGACGAGCTAGAAACCTGCAAAAATTACAAACCAGGTGTGGAGTTGTGTGACCTACCATGTGGAGGATGTAACATTTCCTCAAGGGCTAGGCAACAATGGCAAAATTTGAGAATGATGTCGATTGTGTTGTTCCACTAACAATCAGAAGAATAATGGAGGAAGAAGTCAACAGTAGAGAATGGGTACACTTCAAAAGATTTGGAGAACTGCAAGATCCAGATATCCTAAAGCTTCTCAACTGGATAAGAACATCTCATGAGCCTAGCAAAGTTGACTTACAACTAAGTAGTAATGCAGTGAGACATTATTGGACTTTGAAATGCCAACTTATTCTTAAGAATGATATCCTTTTATATAGGTTGGAATGTCTGTTTTATCCAAGGTTATGGTTTTTAGCGCCAAGACAGATGCCACAAAAGGGCATGAACGATTGTCATGATACCATGGCTGCTTGCCACTTAGGAGAGTATAAGATTCTCGAAAAGTTACGACAATTTGTTATATGGCACAACATATGCATGACACGAGATAGCAAGTTGCATGTGAAAACATGGGCAATAAACAGAAGATCACGCTGGTTTCCCAATGGAAAGGATCTACATGGACATTGTAGGTCCGTTGCCGGTGTTACATCCTAGTTCTTCCACCATACTAGAATTTCCCCCGGAAAAAAGGGTATATACTAAAATTTACCCCCGAAAAATCATGTTTATACCAGATTTTCCCCCGGGAAAAATTGGTATTTACCCAGTTTTCCCCCCACGTTGAAGTTTTACAGTATCAACATGCATCTGATCATTAATTTCTCGATTCCTTACATTTTAATTACTATTATACATCAATGGAGTTTTAATATCAGTAATAAGACTATATATGCTGAATTAATCGAATCGCTTTATTCAAATCGAAACTGAATTTCATTCGAACGCAACGTTACACTTATTCCTGGAACAAATTTAATAATGATGATTCGCATCGCAATTGATATTTATTATCGATTTTGTGATGTGCACTTAATTCTCATTCAATGCCCATTATTTTTTTACATTTATGTAAGCTAGGCACAACGCTACACTTGATGCATTCTCATGTCTGGGAGCCTAGTCTAGCGTCCATTTCGCTGATCAAAGTATACATCATTGCCTGAGGCTAGCTCTAGCCTTCCTTTGGGCAGGGATCATATATCTGGTCCCAGTTCAGTGAGTTGGGATCAGGATTTTATCACCGTTCATTAAAGACCCATTGATTTACCTAGGTAGTGCCACACTCTATGACCTGATGTTTGTCTCTGACACATTCCCCGTTTCGCTTCTCAATACTATCGAGGTCAGTGTTAGAAATATTATCCCAGCTTCAACGGTTTGTGTATATTGTTAGTGTAATATAACTATATGCTTTTCTATTCTATGTGCCAATCTCAACCAATACAGATAACACAGATAAACAAACTTTATAAAACGACGGACATGGTTCCTACATGGACATGGAGTGGCACATGTGAGGCTATAACCCCCCTTTTCGTACGCGGGATTCAGACCCTTTTTAAATCGTACTCAGGATTTTTACAGGTGCGTCCTGAACGCAAGTAGCTTCTTATATTGCACTTGGACGTAGAATTAAAAAAAAACGCTGGACTCGAACCCATTTTCAACATGTACGCTGGATTCGCTGTCTTGTTTAAAGTGTACTCTTGACTCAAGGGGGAGGGGATTGTACCGTATCCCCACACGTTGTCTGCTTATATACATGTAACCCACTCATATTTAATGTCAAAGTCCCGATAAACAAGAAGTACGTGTACGCATTGTACTAATCTCAGACACAAAAATGCCTAAAACGTACGACTGACCTAAATGCATTAGCAGTTGCAGACCAAATACAGACAAAAAATGAAAGTATATTTATTTAGGACAGAAATTTTAGAAGGGTTGAATGACGTACGGATTGATAAGACGATTCCAGTGTACCACCACTCTACCATTTGGATATACTGGGTTGGACGTTTTCCGTCAACTCCTCGTTCTTTTGTCATTTTGAACTAATGTTTTTGCCCAGTTTAGTTTGATGTTCATTGTATTTGTATTCCACTTGGATATATGTGTTAAGAATAATTGGGGTCGAAAAACATGCTTAGCCCCGCCACAATTTCCGGACGTTTAACTGTTTGCAGGGTGTACTCAATGGATATACGAACATTCACGTATAATATTTCCACTAAACATTTACGTATTATATTTCCACAGTGAATGTATAAAGTTAAACCCTAAAACAGTAAAATTAATAAAAACGGACTAAGACACTATATATATGAGTTCATGTATATAGTAAGTATTCAACCTAGTGGGAAAATCTAGTATGGATTCGGTATAGGGTCAAATCCTAGTATATACCCACTTTTCCTACCTTTATTTCAGGGGGGAAAAATCAGTATATACTGAATTTTCCTGGGGGAAATCTAGTATATACAAATTTTCCGGGGAGGGACTGAGTAGGGGATAAATCTAGTATGTGACACCGGTTTGGAAATAAGGCAACACGTAACCCGTCATTGATGATTGTTGACCAAGTTACAATACGGCTGGAATGTTTTCCGATTGCAAACCTGACGGCTGGAGTTGTTTCCAAAGAATTGGTGGATAACGTCTTCTCCAGATTGTGATGCCCAATAGAATTTCATACCGACCAAGGGAATAGCATGGATGGAAACCTTGTCAGACAACTTTGTGACTTTGCTACTAATAGCCAAGACAAGAACTACACCACACCATCCCTCGTCTAATGGACTGGTTGAACGTTATAAAAGGACAATTTTACAAACTATTTGATGTTTCCTAAAGAGTAAACAGCATGATTGGGATTGGATTTATGGTAACAAAAACTGGCTAGGGCAATCAGAGCAACACCTAACATGCAAACAGATTTTCCACCGAATATGACGATGTTCGGGAGAGAAGCTTTCCAACCACTTCATGTCACCTTTGGCATATTCAAGATTGATTCCAACCAAAGATGTGTCGCAGTACATAAAGGTTTTGGTGGACAACCTTGAGAAAATTCACGAAACAGCAAAAGAGAACCTTAAAGCAAAACAGGAACGGCAACATGATCTGCATTACTTACAGAACTACCAAAACTGATACACTGTCGGAGAAGTGGCATACCAACGAAATCTACAAAGCTACAACCACCTTGTAAAGGTCTTTATCTCATGGCAGCGGTTAAACCACCAGTGCTATATTGGATAAAAGACAGACAATTCGAGTCCTGGATACACTATGACAGATTAAAGCTTACGAAGATAGAACACTTCCTATATGGTTAAAGCGCCAACGGATTGAGTTAATGAAGGAAACTATTGAGAATGAAGAATTTGATTTAACAATAATATTTGAGGAAGTCGATGTTGTTATGAATGCGTCAGGTCCTGTGATGTGTCATACAGGCAGTGATCAAGATAATGCGAATGCGTAAGATTTTCTGCTCTCTCAAATAGACATTGATCAAGGTTCTACGAGTGCGACAGATCTTCTTGTGTCGTACGGGGTTGCTGACGGCAATGATGTGCCAGAGGAACTCAATATCGTTAATAGAAAGGTCATCAACCATTTAAACGAATTACATAACAACGCAGTGAATTTGAACGAGACGTTTCTGTATAGGGTACACAATGACAATACAGAATAAGCTGGACGATCTTTTCTTCACTCTCGAGCGCAAAGAAGAGTGAGAGCAGCATATATCGGTAATTTTGCGGAATGAAATACAAATTGTTCGATATATGTATATATGCTTTTATTCTATCGTTACTGTTTCATACATGTAGTGTTTGGTTTTTCAATAATGAACTTATACCGTAAATGTGCCTCTTTCTGATATGTACATTTGTTTTATCAATGTTTTGTGTGTTTAATGTTTATCTGTGTATATATTATATAGAATGGATACGAAGTTCCTTTATTGGGCATAACAGTATTTGGATAGTTAATTTTGATCATATGGACAATTAAGGTTTATATTGATGTCTCCAGCAACATTTGAAAACCAATAACTCATATTCTACTAATATATCGGACATATGCTTCAATTCTATGAAAGAAGGAGCAATGTAAAGAAAAAAAACATTAATTCGGAACACCTCTACATAGAATACCTGATTTGACGAAATAACCATATTTAGACGACAGTAATTCGAAAGAATTCGAACTGTCAAGACGTATTTTGTACTCGATCGCCATCCTCGACAAATACGTCTACAATTCCTGGTGACCAATATATTATACAGGTATAATACACTATATTTTTACAATATGTTCCGTTTGTCGATATAATATCCCCTTTGATATTTTCAGCTAACAGTAAGTGAACTGGATTTACAGCTATGTTCCCAAAGCTCAACAAGTAACATGTGACAAGGGTACCAGAAATATACAATATACGTATATTGTCGGAAATATAATATACAGCTAAAGACCGGTTGTGAGGGAAGTAGCAAGTTTATTGTCCCCCGAAACACAAACTATTTCCCGACGCGACGCGGAGGGAAATAGTTTGTGTTGAGGGGGCCAATAAGCTTGCTACTTCCCGAGATAACCGGTTTTTAACTGTTTTATTATACTTTAACAATTGAAGAACAACAATAAAAGGCTTTTTCCTCTCTGTGATATGCTCATTTCTAGGTTATTGCACACATACTGATGAAGAACAGCAAAATAAGGCATATTACCTCAATATTGTGTTTATAGTTGTGTCACTTAATAAAAACCCGGGAAATATGAACATGGAAAATTGCGGATAGTGAAATAGTCTCAGGGAAATAGTTAACTTCCGGGGAATAGTCTTTTAGGTGAAATTAGCAAATCTATGTCTGTTAATTTATATAGTAAAAGTACTGTAAAAGTATGATAAAATTTATTGTACGAGCTTAAGAAACAGGCTGAAAAACGCATGCAAATGAATTATATATATATTTATTGTATATAAGTTTGCAACTGTATTGAGACTTAAGTTGAAATGATGCAACTGTTGATTTTTTAACCATCAATTAATAGTTGTATTGAAGACCGGTATATCGGTAATTTGTTAAGTAATAATTGTGGTAAGTAAAATAAAAAACAAACGATTTGATTTGGCTGCTTATATGTCATGGAATTTAATTACTTCAACAACACATATTGTCAACAAATAACAACAAGTTGACGATGGATCACTGAAGGGTATACCAATCAGTGTAACTAAACAAACTGATTGGGCCAAACAGAGCAGCAACGTTGATAAATTTCGCCATATTCCACATCAACTAGTTGTCGCCATGACGAGTAATGTTGACTTTCACAATTCTATATATCCTTTAGTCCTTTCACCAAACTGCAAAATAAAATAAAGACAGCAGAAATCATGCTTAAACGGGATGGGAAGGGTGGGGTTTTGTGTCCTCAATCCTTCGTATCTCCTATGCAACTGAATATCCTACACGGAAACACTCGTTTTAAAGATCTGTTCGACTTGAGAAGTACAAAAAGCCCGTGCTGCAGTTTGGCGGCGAATTAGGGATTATATAAACAGATGTCTATACATAGTATATTAAATGTTGGCGTTATATATGTTTAGACTTGTTAATCGGTATGACGTAATACAATAAATGAATTTAATAATAAACTATTAAATTACAATATATTTGTCCGTCTGTTTCTTGAGCTCGTACAAATATTACATATATAATACATTTGCATGCGCTTTTTTACCTGTTTCTTAAGCTCGTGCAAATAAATTTGAAAATATATTTCCGATAATGTACACAACGATAATGTACGTATATTGTGTATATCCTGCAATATTAATACGTAACAAAAACTGTCAAATTGTCTGGAAATAGCTGAAACAAGCGTCGATATAATCGTTTTCGCTGGAGTCAAATGTGACGTCAGCTCTTATAGTGTTACCGTTTCTTTCTGTCGCTCTACACGAATTAGGTACCAGTAATGTTTTATAAGAACCATGACACAATCCCACTGAAGTTTATTTGACCCCTTTATTAGTACTCAATATTACACAGTTGCAGGATACATATTGATATTAGATATATACGTTTTCATTGAATGGAATTCATTCTATTATAGTCATATTGCAATTCCCGATTTGATTATAATATAAAATTCTACATCTCCATAATTATTTTTCTGTGAGTTATCTCCACTTTGACCGGCAATATGGTTCTCGGTGTAGCAAGTACAATCGAAAGGATAACACATTTGAAGATTATTTGCAGATAGTTTAACCTTGTTAATATTAAGAGGATAATTTTACAGCAAATATGTAATTTACAAGGGAGTCGTAGCTAAAATCGGACTGTCAGACTATCGGACCGTCATACCGAGGCGTTTGATAAAAGATCGGACACAGATAATCTTTTGTTCATCTTTAGCTGTCCAAGCATAAGGAACACGGTTTAATATATTTACTAATCTAACAAAACTTCTTGGTGTGTCCTTGACTTCGATATTTCAGGATTTAGTAAGCTCATTGCCCATTGGTCGTTTTAAAATATGAACACTAACGTGTCCACATATGGGATGTCGCTAGATGTTCGTGTATCACAAAGAATATAACAAATGAATATGAATGACTTATATGAAACATAATTATATTTAAAATGTAGAGCGTGCACTGTTCCAACGGTTGAACGACATCAAATCACTGTAGAGACACATATTCGAATTTCTACAACGAAAACACCTGGAACAGTTTGGTTATGAAAACGATGACAGACTATCAGGACTTGTTTTGGAACCAACGTGATATTTGTTTTATTTTTCGGAATTTCACACAATTGTGCATTTAAACTATCATCTGGAGCCTGCTTAGCATTTCATATCCACAGATCTCACTTCCGTTGATGCCTTAAAGACTACAATTATGCCAATTGAGATGCTTACAGGTTATATCAAAATGGAAGCCAGAAAGTAATTGATCTGTTATTCGTATGTCCTTGTCGGAATTCCATCTAATTAAATGCATATGAGAGACATACCAAATAAATATACAATTACGCCCAAAACAGTTTTTAGGATTAATATTGGACCATGGGTAAAAATAGCTGTGGGTGGAGCAAACATTCAGATTGGTCATTATCTTGACCACGGATATCTCGAGGAGGAAAAATCAATGATACATAGTTTCACAATTACTTTTGGTGCAACATATTTAACTGGCATGGTCACTAGTGTTCCTCCCTACGAAAATGTCAGTCTTATTAAAAATAAAATTCTTCGTCAGTCTAAAAATTACAAAAATCACTACGAAAATTCAAATGTCTGAGATATGTGACCTTTAGGTCACTTTGGTCATTGCAGCATGCAGTTTCATATATATGCTGTTTATATCAACGGGGAATTTTGATGATAAGCTTTGCCCTCAAATTATGTCGCTTTAAGAATGATTGCAAAAATAAATGTTCATTCGTTCAGCTTAGTTTGATGAAAACAAAGTCGTCATAATGTTATTAACCGATCCATTATTCTTCACCTGGAATTATCTGCATAACATATTTGATTGATAAAATATAAGCATATTAAACAACATTTTATTCAATTATATAGGCATTAGTTACATTAAATCTTAAATAATCATATATAACATACAATATATACATGTATAAACTAGAGGCTCAGTGGTCTGATTCTGTATCGTTCACCTTTCATTGTGTTTTGAGGAAACGTTATACAGAACCTTCCATATATCTTCCTTCCAAATTTCGGTTCATTTGGCTACTTGGTTTCAGAGGAGAAGATATTTTTTAGTAATCGACCAATCAGCAATAAGAATTGCCTGTGGTGGCCTTGTTCGTTAACGGAACGAAACGAAAAGTACCATCCTCATAGAGCACATTACATATATGCTACCTACCAAGTTTCAGTTTAGTTGGTCATGCGGTTTCAGAGGAGAAATTTTTTTTTAGAAATCCGCCAATTAGAAACAAGAATTGCATGTGGCGGCCATGTTTGTTGACGGATCGGGACTAAAAGAGCACTTTTTATAGAACACTTTACAATAATACTTCCTCCAAAGTTTCAGTTTAATTGACAAAGGGGTTTCAGAAGGGAAGATCAAAATGTTACAATAGCAACACATGGACGACGAAGATGGACAACGGACCAGGTGATGACAATAGCTCATGTTGCCTTTGGCCAGGTGAGCTAAAAATCAATGTCTAAGAAAATATCACATTGTTCAATCAAAACAAAACAAAGCATAATACTTGAAATTGCAACATTACATCTATATCATGTGGCATCAATTATATGTAATAGACATTCAAATGTAATAATGTATGAATGCAATAAACACAAAACATTATTTTCAAATGTTCCCGAAATAAATAAAATCGTTTTCAAAGTAAGATGGACAATAATGTTTTTCATACATTTTGAAAGATGTCGTAATGCTTAGCAGTAATAAAAACAATCAATTTTAAACTTTAGGTTTGTCATTGTCTTCAAACGTAATGAACACTTTTGTTGGAATATTTATCTCTTGTAATCAGTTTTTTTTCAAATCTACATATATATTGTAAATTTGAGAATATTCGAAAGATGTGCTTATCTTTATTCAGTTTCTATGCTAAATCTGATATTTCATACCAAATAAAATTAAATATTACAACGAGATAGTGTCAATACTTAGTAAGAACGTAAATATCTAATTTAGTGAGCACGATAAAACATTAGAGACTATAAAGCAGGTAAATGTGAGGTGTAAATGGGTCACCATTGACTATATTATCATATTATCAGGAAACGAATATTGTCTGGTTGCCGTGAGCACTTTTAGTAATTTAATATATTAACATGTTTTCATGACACTTCATAGTTAAATGTACTCCAATATGAAGACACCGGAAGGTAATTAATCGTTAAAATGAAATTCATATTATCAATTGAGCTTTACAATTTTACTCAAATACATGTATATATGCATTTTAGAAAACCTATGAACACTTGTTTGTTATCCACGTTAGTTTACCTAAATAAATCAGCTAAAAAAATAAATCCATGTGAATCAGGTATATCATAAAATACTGATGTTACAATAGCAACAGCCAAAATATTATACAAATGCATAAACAAATTTAGAATAACATCAATGCATAAGATAAATAACTGTATAAGTCCAATCCAATATGTCATCAACATCACTTTATCAACGTTAACTTGCAAATGAAAAATAAGCATAAACAGAAACAACACCCGCACACATTAGATAAAAATTGGTTAGGGACACAATAATTTCAAAGGATGCTTTGGAAACCTTTTGCGCTATTTCATTTCTGCCTCATTCAGGTTTAGTTATATGAATTAAACCATTCTTTCGTTGTAATCTTTTTTTGAGCACCCATTTTAGCAATTTTCTATAAAAAGATCATATTAATTACTACATGGCATTTTTCATATCTTACCCGTTATCGGCCCTGGCTGATGATAGCAACCCCACAGTCGATAGGCTCAAGGGGATATATATGAACGAAAGCTGATAAATGGTATGATGTGAATAATGACATGTTATGATATGTTTATCATATACTTCAACAAAGGAAATAACTAATTTATACCAAAATGTTTAGTCATTTTTGGCTGGAATTAAATGCATACAAAAATATAGTTATATAACAAGAAATTTATTGTTTTGATATGCAAACCCAATAAATGCACTTTTTAGCACTTTCAATATCATAAGAGAGAAAATTAGCAGTTAATTATTTTATGTGCAAATATTCAATAAAACAGTAAATAGTCCGCTATGTTTGTAAACACAGTTTTTCGGAAATTCACGAAGTGAAATTACGAACATTGACGGAAAGGCATGTAATAACATTCCGGAAGCAGTTAATGAACTTGCTTTATCAGCCCAGTTGGACCATTCTTGTGAAACTGTGTGAAATAAACATGACTCCTCTTATTATTCTAAACAAAACTCAAAGTTGTAGTACAGGATAAAAGTTCAGCTTTATCAACTACAAGTATATGATAAATGAAGATATATCAGGAATTGACTGGTATCAAAGAAGGAATATCGAATTGTTTTATTATTTATGATAGTATTTAAATCCACTGTGTGATTTAATGTTAACACCAACAGTTCTTTCTATGAATACAAACATTTAAATAATTCAGCTGTAGGCATTACATTTTTCTTGTATATATGCTTCAGATTTATGATAAAAAGCATTGCATTACTATATAGTTGGCTGCCATGGTTAAATCAATTGTGAAAGTGTTAATACCGAACTTGAGCTTGTGCTAGCATTTGATTAGATGACTCGAGTAATACCAGTCTCAATATTTTCAAATAATAGAAACGGAGTTGAACAATAGCACACAGTGATATAATTTATTGTATACTACCCGTTCATGTAAGGAAACTCGTGCTAACGGTAGAAACATGAGGAAACGAGTCATGTGTGTTCGCTCAGCTTTCTTCAATTCTGGAAATAATTTTCGAATCGCTGGCCATATTTATTCAAAATAATTTGACAAAGATAAAATGTAATGAGGTATTATGATAAAGTTAAATAATTGGCTTCATAACAACTTCTGGCTAATATTATGTATTATAATCTTAAACTTCATATCCCCATTGTTATTTGCAAATGGCTAATGTTTTTATTGTAAATAATTGTAAATATTTTAAATCCAATGGAATACTTGAAAATTAAGGCGAGTCAATGGTCAAGATGCTTAGAACTTGTTTTCCCATTTATACATTTGAACATGTCTTTCTTTAGACAATTCTGAATGTCGTCCTTTTGTGTTTCGTTGACCATATTCAAATTTCAAACAAGAGTTACGTGTGCTACTCTAATCGAATGATACCAAAGTGTTTATTACTAAAAGAGCATCATGTGATGAACTGAGAAATATATATCATTAAATAATTGATATTTATATATAGTGAAAATTAAATCACAACTTCTTTCTTTCTGTTTCTTTTTTTTGGGTCTACAAAAAAGCATTACTTAAGTTACTATGTAGTCATTCCTGTTTATTATTTCCTTTCTTGTCGTTAGCTTCAGTTTTCTCCTTTTAGTTTTCGCTTTCAGAGTCAGAAGGGAGTGGCTCAGCTGTCTTTGTCAGATTAATAACTGCATAGTTATTTCTGTTCTCTAATCCCCTTATAGCAAACCGTTTCCCACTAGGTCCTGGTGATAATTCAAGATCTGCATATACCAATCCATCCTTGTTCTACAAATAAGGTATATATTTTTATATATTTAGATATAAGTATTTCTAGTTACATTGACGATCACAACACAATCAAATCTGATTTATGTAATACATGCAATATTTTCAGGTCAGACTTCACAAAATATGTCATACAAGTTTGTCATTGTCATGTATAGGTGTATAAACAAGAAGGGTGTACTGACGGTAAGCATATAATTTATTGGCGAAGCTTAGAAACGGGGGAAATAAGAGCTTTAGCGAGTCTTTCCAACCGTTTTGTGCCGAGCCATATAAATTATATATTTACCGTCAATACACCAATATTATATTTATCTTGCAAGAAAATTTGCAAAAAAAGTTATACAAAAAATGGACTTCATTCCATCTTAGCCCCTTTTACTCTGTAACAGTAAAAGTTACATACACTTTGGAACACTTCAAACAAGATTTTCAGAAATTCAATTGAAAATACTGCATGCAAGTACGACATTAATTTAAAAAAAAGTAAACGTTTTCATAGATGATCTTTTTAGCTACCCGTTTATCCTTTTCATTTTAAAAAGCGTAGCTAAGTTAAAGCAGGCATGGAATTTTATTAGGAAGCTGCAAAAATCAATAAATGACTATGACAGAATGGTTGTTTACGGATCAAGACGAAAGAAGTATCTTTATAGAAGACCTTTCGTATATGTTTCAGTTCATTTGGGTTTCAGAGGAGAGGATTCAAATGTGAATAGACAGACTACAGACGACGGATACCAAGTGCTGACAAAAGCTCACACGTTAGAAAAAACCAAATGCACAATTTAGAGATACTGGCAACATTGGGCACATACGACACAGAGCGAAGGCAAAAAAAAAACAGACCACATCACAGAAAACGTAAAGGCTGAACTACAACAACCCCGCAAAAAAAACCGGGGGATTGAATCCAGGTCGTTGCAGGGGTAAGCAGCTTTTGCTTCCTATAGCACACCGCCGCGTTACTCATTTACATAGTGAAGTTCGGTAAAAGTCGTGTCGGTGATAGAGGAAAGATTTCATCTACGTTAAAAGGGAAAGACCCATTCTCATTTGACATCTTGCTATTTTACTATAGTCAACCAGATCACGATGACATCAACCTAGGAGAAACGTAGCCCTCTTTAAATCAGTTTTGCATCTGTCCAGAAAACCAGTGTATTGTGCACAAAAGCCCTATAATAACGTATGAGCTGTGTAATGTAATCTATATACGCTAGTGATGCTGGGATATTGCTACTAATGGAAGAGTTATGTTTTTAATCTTCCTTCATTACTCATTTCAAGATGGTAGTAAAAGTAAGAAAAACGTATTTGAGTGTCAGCAGCATTCTTTACTTCAAGCTCATTTGGATCATTCATCATGATATGCAGAATAAAATATCAGGAATTATTCAGTGACTGATAATTATATACTGTGAAATGATTATTAATCGTGGGACTCTAATTTTCGTTGATTTCGTGGTTCACTTAAAACACAATAAATCCACCGAAATACAATTTTCTCATTGCCTATTGACAATACACTTTATAGAAACCAAGAAAATGAATACCAATTAATAAAATACTTTCACAGTATATAGAGTTAGCAGGAATTAAAGATTTTGGCTAATTTCTACTTTTATTCTTGTGAAGGAGTATGTAAAAATAAATCGACTAATAGTGGAGCACATTTTGCACCCATTGGAATACCAATTATCTGTTGAAACATACGTCCCAATAGGTTACTCTAGGTGGGGAATGATAGCAGTAAAGGAAACCACATCTTTTCATGATATATTGATTCGGCAGATGTCTTTGTGTACTCATATTTAGGCGCAAAGAGGAGACGGGTATAATTTATATATAATTGTCCCAAATAGAAATGATATATTTCCTGTTAATCACTTACATCGGTGATAATTATCAACAAGTCATCATAATAAGACCTACAGGTACCATCATATTTACAAATAATGTTTCAGTATTGTTCAAAAGCAGGTAGTTATCGTTGATCTTGTTCAAACTATTCTAAATTGATCTACAATTTAATGGGAACCACATTTATCTGACCGTATATAACAGTGCTTAGAAGACTGCCTCGCAGACGGTGCTAAATTGAACATTGAGCTTAATCATTGTAATAGGAACCCAATAAAAGTAATTGCGCAATTTTCAAGATCTATTATCACATATTTATAAGTAATAACGTCGATTTTGCACATAAGTAAACACCAGAAGTGCAAATCTCTGATAACACGATATCAAGCCTCTCGTGAACCCCATGACGTTATTTCCGCCCAACTGTTAATTGTCGTTTGGAAAATGTGGGCTTCCAGCGAGAAAAGATGTGTGGGTGTTTCGGAAGCAAAAACAAAAAGCAGACTCCACAGCAGTTGTTATTCAAACATATCCATAATTTTGGTGCC
>MJUT01020495.1:109849-147393 GCA_002080005.1 Gigantidas platifrons | reverse complement strand
CAGTTGTTGCCTTTTGCAGTTTCCAGAAATATGCATAATGCTTTGAGATAAAAGAACAAATTACACATTCAACAGTGTGACAGGACAATTTTCTACTTGTTTTCTTTCACTGTCCTTGGATTTTTCGTCCTTTTGGTGTGTAGGTGCTCCTTATGATGCTTTGCATTGTGTAATTGTGTTACTGTTACAATACTAGTTGAGGCTATAATGAACCAAAAACACCAATATACTTTCTAATATCTAATAATAATTTTGACCTGTAGACTTTGGAGCCAAACCCTAGACTGAAGCAAATTTAACTTTTCACAGTAATTAAAGTTCTATACAATAATGATACTGGAACTCACAGACAGACATAATTAATGTCATAAGCATTGGTCAATTAAAGTTTTAACAGCACATGATCAGCTGTGTAAATAAACAGAAAATATTGTAAATAAAGTCATTAACCTAGTCTCTGCAGCATTAATGTTCCTTCAAACATAGATAATAATAAAACTGAAATTCCTTTACATAACAGTTACAATATTATGATACACTGTACCAATAAAGTACTTTCTACTCCAAACTCTAGTCGTATCTTCAATTTCAGGTGCATTAACAGTGCAAGTAGTCACTACTTGGTAAACTGTATTGGTCAAGATATAAAATCAGCTAGACACGAAATACACCCGATTGCTGATATTATAATATTATTTAAAGACGATTAATCACAATTGACATCTAGCCCATTCTCACTGACCATCACCCTTAGCTGATTGAGTGTTTACTGTATGAATACGGGATTATATAATGTACCTTTTTTATCTTTTTTTTTAACTTGCGAATAGACGTGACCATCATCCTCATTAGCTGTATCTGTCTTTTCTGTTTCCATCTTTTTGCTTGCGTTTTCGCTAGTGTGTAGTTCTGCCGACACATACATTGGATTAGCATGTAGTCCATCTGTTGGAAAATAATAGATGAAAAGTACATTGCATTGAATTTGTGGTCGCGGAGTATTTAGTTCAGCATTTTATAGAGTTAATATAAAAAATATGTCTGCTAGAATTACATCAACTAAACTAAATCGTCTTAATGGGATAACATTAATCAATTCATAAGATGATTCATACATTTTTGTTCTCACGTCTAGCGTTAAATGTGCATGTGTAATGAAAACGATTGTTCATCAACTAATCTGTCGCTTATGGTTGAAATTCAAAATTTGTATATTATATACATGTACATGTTTGCTATTCCCGAAACACGTGGTGAACACTAAATCCAACATCTACGTTTATATCCGTACAAATAGTTGTATCTTAATAAAGCAGTTAATAAGGTAAAAAAATCACTACATATACAAATCAAAATAACTACGAGGTTTATTTTTAGGAAAATTTGATTTGGGTATTCATTTGAACTTTTGATAAAATTGGAAACCACCACCCTTCTACCATTGTAATGAACATCCATATCCGTCAGGGGTGCTTATGTCAACTCGTATCTACAAACATCTGGCAAAATATTTATATTTCTGGCAGCTGGTGAACAACATATCTGATTTAATACCCCCAGAAATAACAACAGTATCGTGCATTTTCGGTTTTCCTTTGTTGTTTCTTTGCAATTGAATTGGAAAATATTTTGGCAATTCCTCTGAGTATTATTTCGAGTGGAAATGGATTTCTGGGCTACATAGTGCAATAGTTGGTGAGCACTAGTTCAATATCTAAAAAAAAATGATCATTATCTTTCGCACCGGTAAACAACATATATATATATATAGAACCACAGGAATCATTTATTTCAAGCGCAATGCGAAAGATGCAATCAGCAAAATCTCAAAACTTACAATTATTTATTGAAAGGACATTGTCTATATTAGCAGATCGTGAACTTAATGATCGGGATAACTTCTTTTCGCTTTTCGTCAGCATGAAGTCTGCCCCTTACGAGTAAAGCAGTAACTCGGCGAGAGGGGAAATACAGTTAGTACCCATAAGAATGCGATTGTGTGATGAAAAACACGCCCATCAAACAACGCAAATATGTTGTCAATCAAAAACTCAAGCATTTCGATGAAATCAGTGTCAGAGAACTTTTTAGTAGAATCAGAGTAGTGTTTACAAAATAAAACGTGTCCTTTCCAAAAACATGGTAGTTGTGTCTACAATGGCCAGAAGAAATAGGATAAAAGGACAAACAAAGATCACAAAACATTACACAGAAAACTTAATATAGACCATGAACCCCACTAAAATCTAGGGGTGGACTCAGGTGCTCCAGAAGGATAATCAGTTCCTGTTATGCATGTGACACCCGTCGTTGTATTGTGAAACGACACGAACATAATCTGTTATGGAAGTCGGTTGGACTCTAGAATACGGAAATAAATACAGATAATATCTAAACATTATTTAAAATTTGTTAGCTAAAGCTACAACTTTTATACTTAATTTCAAACTCGGACATGCGTGACTGCGGGATAATTATTTTTTTTTTTAGTATTTAGGGAGAATTAGACGCATCCGAATACGTCTGTCCACGTCTGTAGATTAATTATCATTTTATCGCAGTCATGACATTTAGATATATCATGAGCATACTCAAATGCGTGTATTCCTAAAGGTATGTGCTCATTTGATTCTACTGACATTTAATCAATATAAATAAATAATTTTATCCTGCAATTGGGTTATCTTTGTCATAATAAATGCTTGAAATAAACTGTTGCTTTATTGAGAAGGTGGCATAATGACACTATATATAAACATTAGCCTAATAAGACTGCTAAGCCACACCCCTATCATAATAACACTTTTCACATTAGCCTAATAAAGATAATAAGCCACACCCTTGTCATAGTAACACTTTTCACACTAGCCTAATAAAGATATTAAGCCATGCCCCTTACCGGAACTATTATTGAGTCTTCCGTTATCTTTTTATTATTATTATTAAATTAAATAACATTTTTTTGCAAATTTTATTGCATGATTAATACAATATTGGTGTATAAGCGATAGATATAGAATTTATGTGGCTCGGCACGAAACGGGTGGAAAGACTCGCTAAAGCTCGTTATTTACCCCGTTTCTAAGCCTTGCCACATACATTCTATATTTACCGTCAACATACTAATATTGTATATATATATATGTTTATTGTAAAATATCACTGACAGAAGCGCGCGTCGCTGTCATGACCGTTTTGAGTATAACTGATGATGTATCCCACTATGAAACTCACTTCTTCCATGTCCATCGAAAATAGAACGGGGGATATAAAATGTTATCAAAAGTTAACTCGTGTCATTTGTGCTCATTAGCATAATTCAAATATCACAAGATGAAGTGTGAGATAATACTCACCTATGATACCCTTGCTCTTCGGCGAACAGAAAATAGGAATATGACGGGTCAAAATACTCTTCCCACGATATGGAGTACCTATATGAAGCTTGTGACCAAATATAAGATTTCTGCCATCAATAGTTGCTGAGAAAAATGTGACGAAAAATGGGCATATATGTTCAATGTGTATAAAAATCAACAAAGTAGGCAAACAGGAAGTAGGAATCTGATGAATCCAAGAACGCTTCTCACAATATGGGGTACCTATATGAAGCTTGTGGCCAAATATCAGATTCTTGGCATCAATAGTTGCTGAGGAAAATGCGACGAAAAATGTGCATATATGTTCAATGTATATAAAAACCAACTAGCCGGCAAACAGGAAGTAGGAATCTGACGGGTCCAAAAACGCTTCCCACAATTTGGCATACCTATATGAAGCTTGTGGCCAAATATCAGATTCTTGACATCAATAGTTGCTGAGGAAAATGCGACGAAAAATGTGCATATATGTTAAATATGTATAAAAATCAACAAGATCGGCAAACAGGAAGTAGGAATATGATGGGTCCAAAAACGCTTCCCACGATATGGGGTACCTATATGAAGCTTGTGACCAAATATCAGATTTCTGCCATTCATAGTTGCTGAGAAAAATGTCACGAAAAATGTGCATATATGTTCAATGTGTATAAAAACCAACTAAGTCGGCAAACAGGAAGTAGGAATCTGACAGGTCCAAAAACACTACCCACAATATGGCATACCTATATGAAGCTTGTGAACAAATATCAAATTTCTGCCATCAACACTTACATAGAAAAATGCGACGAAATATATATTGGATGGACGGAAGGACGGACAAACGGAAGGACAGACGGACAGCGGTAAAACAGTATACTCCCTCCCCCTTCAGGGAGCGGGGGTATTAATACAGAATTCCGAAAACCCTCTCTAATGTAATACAATAACAAATAGCGATAAAGGCAAATATAATAGTACATTATGCAGATGATAAACGCCAGCAACCCTTCATATTCTAGAAAGAGTATATATTTGACATGCTACATACACTGCCACCATTATTGTTTATCCTTAGACATGTATTGGCTTACCATAAAGTCTTAATATATAGCTAATGATGTCAGTTTTGTGAACCGAATTTAGACAAAACTTTCGTGGTACGACAAACTTACGTCAGACAGACCATTGTCTTAAGACAGATGCGTGAAACTGGCCCCAGATGACACAATTCTTAATTCTACATAAAGTAACTGTTACTTAATCTATATTACATACCTATATCGTCTGCCTCATTATAAGTTGGTATATCTTCCTTGTTAGATGATCGCCTTTAATAAAGCAATTAAACAAATTCAAATAGAAAAAAAAGTTCTTGAAATGGTTAATGCATTATAGTTTGCTACTGTACTTTCTTATAGTCAAATAACTATTTTAATTGTACATAGGTAGATTTTTGCTTAGCTTTCTGCTTTCCACTTTTGAAGGTATGAAAAGAGTGCTTGATATTATTTTTACCTGCCTCTTGCAACTGTCAAACATTTGATGACTGTCAAAACAGTAGTATGCTATATAATCGTATGAATTATGACAATTTATTATATATTTAGCATTAATATGACAGGTTTTGCATATGTATAACGAGCAGTAATCTAGCTATAATATCACACCCCAACTGATAACCAGAGGAGCCTTATGCAGATAATCCATACACGTTATTCTATTGCAAATTACTTCCGGTATTTCCGGTGTCGTATATTTACAGACATGTTATGAAACACCAAGATGAGTGGCACTAGGGGTCTCATCACGGTTCATGAAAAATCCCTTTTCACTAATCACAGTCCAAGGGAAGTAATTTTGCTAATCACATTTCTTGAAAAATAATATGAAACTCAACGTGAAATTGTTAAAATTACTTTTTACACTTTTTACATCCCACCGCCACGATATAACTGTAGCATTTTTTAAAGTGGCGTTAAACGCCATGACCAAGAATCGATAGAGGTGACCAGTAGTGATGCCTGTATTATTGATACATAGAGTTGAGAGGAACAGAAATTCCTCTGGAAGACCACACTAAAGATATCATTAAAACGATATATATAATTTAGATGGTAGACGATTATCACGGAGAACGTAACATGAATTTGAATGAAAACGATTCATGGTAAATAAAAAAAACGACAAAAAAGAATCCCATTTTCTAAATGTTCTATGTTTCAAAATGCTTTCATAGGAAATGTTATCAGTAATATTTATGGGTAGAGATGGTCTTGTTTGACAATAGTGTTCAGAAAATTTATCTTTTTTATTCACAACTAAGCTTCCATATAAAGTCATTGACATTTACTTATCTATTTTTTTTCTCGTAACAACAATGATGGAACTATTAATACATCACCTTTTCCATATCATCTCGTCTACCAATCCTTGGCCATTATCAGCCCTCGACTGCGTCTCGATATGGAAAATGTTATGTATTAATCTCTATGTATCATTTCAACAGAATGGTTTTTGATGAATGTCAAAGCAGTAGTATGCTATAGAATCGCATAAATTATGACACTCTATCATTTCAACAGACATGTATTTTAACAATGGTATCGATGCTATATTCATTATTTCATGTTCATCTTTTCATACATTACCTTTTTGTCAGTTTCTTCTTATCTTGACCTAAAATAAGAAAATATAATGTTTTAAACATGTTAAATCAAAATGTGATCAAATCGATTTCGCACAATTTAATACATGTAACATATTGGCTGCGGGACCGTAGCTCTTATGGGCCGTGTGCTGTTTTACTGATAGGTGTGGTCCGCATATAAAACAAAACAACAACAAAAAAAGGACCTAAAGAGCTACGGTTCCGCAGTTAGTAACATATGTGCTGTCATAAAATTTCGAACACCATGAGGTGTCTGTTATTAAACGTTATTATTAAGTATATGGTTCTGTTAGTGTCGTGTACATAATATGTGAATAGACTGTGTTGGTATGAGAGATATAACGTTTCTAGAGTTTATATTTGGTTGGGATGAAACATGTCTGCATGAAACAAATCAAGGTTATTTATAATTCATTTTCCGAACACCTCATTTCGTTGTGACACTGGTTTAACAACCATATTATTCAAGCATGTATCCGTATTGGAATATGAAAGACAATATTAATTTGACCAATTATTACATGTTTAAGCATACAATATTTTAACAATATAGCTTGATCCCGTCCAGGCGAGGTGTACTCGAAACAACATTATGTGATAAAGTTTATCAGAGACTTGCAGCAGGTTGGTGGTTTTCGCATGTTACTCCGCATTCCTCCACCAATAAAACTGACTGCCTCAATATAACTAAAACATTGCTGAAGTTGCATTAAATGCAATAACCATAGCCCTAACTCCCTATAGCATTGGATCGAGAATCAATATAATATATGAATGACATTCTTGTCATACTGCGATTATATAAAGGAGTAGGGTTTTCATGATGAGGGAATAAATAAGTGAATGTGGTTTCTAAATCACAATGGCACTACATGCCAAGTTTTACAAACTGTGAACCCGCAATGTAAATGCACTTATCGAATGCATAAGGATATAATTTGTAACCAATCATCTCATGCCAACGCAGATCAGCTTACGACTGGAAACACATTTATCTGTTTAATAACCTGTTGACTTTCATTATTTACAGATTATCCTTGGAAGAAAAATATTTACATTACAAATTGATTGATGAGAAGCTTCTGTAGCTCATTCTTGCCTGTTCACCTGCATTCTGAAAGACTATCACTTTAAACAGTAGATCACAATGTCTAAGGTCTAACAAAATGCATAAAATCAAATCAATCATTTCCCCACTTTTTCCAAAGTAAGAGTTATTTTTATTTATAATCTCTTTCCAAAATTTGTCCACCACAGATGTATATCGTGAAAATCACACTCAATAGGGACTTAAAACCAGGCGTGGTAATACCTAGTAAACATTAGTAAAAAGATTTAAAGCAAGAGCAAATATTCACATAACTTCAATAGTTACGTACATAAGCAGTGATGATCAATATCAAGAAAACGAAGAATCCCCTTTCACCTAAAATCACTAAATATAGGAAAGACCAATATAAATGTCGGTGAAAGTACAGACACGCACATACGACAGAATTAACAAACTTAATCGAGCACAACCCTACCATGTCAATAATTGAAATTCCCACGGTTATAAAGACATAAAATAAATTTAAACCTTAACCGAATCGCTTCCAACAAAAATGACCACATTACTATCTCAAAAATGGATGACTAAATATGGACAGTACAAAAACAAGGTCAGTGAATGTTCGTAGTTATATTTTCTGACTACCAGCTATGAATATAGTTTATGTTGCTCTTTGGGCAAAAACAATCATAGCTGATATTTCTAATAGCTTAATATCAATTAGTGATAAACATACAAAATATATTGATCTTTGTCATATATCCTGGGAGACCAGAACAAAGATGTTATCAAACTTTTGGAATCAAATATTTAACATAAACTAATAATCTAACATGAAATGAATTATACATATAGTACTGATTCAGTTGGTAGTTGGGCCTACTATTTGTAAAAGCAGATTGTTTATATTTTAGCAAGGGGCTCGGGTGGCTCAATGAGTTAGGTCGTTCGATCTAACAACTCATACAAGCCTATCACCAATACGGCGTGGGTTCGCGTCCGGCTTTTTAAATTATCAAAAAGGGTGCACTCGACTCGCAACCGCAAGTGATAAATTATATTTTAGCTTAGTAAACTCGCATCAAAGAGTCTGCTATATTTACTATATCATATTAAATTATAAAGTTAGATGTGCCAAATCTGAACATTTTTATTTTGTTCATTCCTTCTCCATGGCAACCTCTTTGATTAGATTCCAGCACGTACAATTGTATGTATGCACGAGATCGTTATAGTGATAATACATTTAGAGACCATTTTCAATCATGTACGAAAACTGTATCCTTGGTGTAACAGTTTATCCTTTACCACGATATTATGGTCAGTCATTTTTGTTTTCAAATTCATGCCAATCGAACCAACTGAGAAATGTAAACGTCATATGATGGGGCCAAAAGAACATCACCATCCAACAGAAATTGCAATGGACGATGGGAAAGAAATGTTGTCTCTGTATGCATAAAAGCGTTTGATAAATTTACTGTTATTATACAATTATAGCTTTTGTAAGAGGTCGATACGTGATTATATCAACATTATTAATCCACATTATTGACAAATATCAGGAAAATTTAGCAGGAATTGAAAATATTTGTCCAATGCTATAACTTTTGATTTCTGTATATATATCACTGCATTTTTTATGGATTTTGTAAGCACACAAAAGCGCAATAACATGTAACATTATTTTTTTTCTTTATACTCAACAAATTTGAAAAGGTGTTTTCTTATCTTCTGATTTAACCATGTGGTCATGATTTGGGAAAAAAATATGTTTATTTTTAGTAACGTGCTGTATTACTTGGGAAAATGTAAGCTTATTTTTAGTAACGTACTGCATGACCGTGCAATCTGCTATTTTCTAGATTACAAAAATCATTGAGAGTGCAACCTTTGTTTATACAGTATATTATGTAATTTGGTATTTACCAATCAAATGTTAAGAATGATACCACATTAATAATATTAATGGATATCTCTTACATCCCAAAAAAGACAACTCGCTTGAAATGTTAGCCGTAACAACAGGTTTTATCTCTTATATACAAATAAAAATGTAGACGGTTAATGGGTAAAAAAACAATAGCTACAAAATGACATAGCCTCACCACTGTATATGCATATTTCGGAAATGTGATATCTAGTCCAGAAGATAGACGGGAATCTGTTCGATTGATTGAATTCGGTCATGTGGTCATTATACATGTACAAGCTAAGAAGAAATAAAGGAAACATCATATGGTATGATACATATGTACATATTTGTAAAATTTTAATTATATATGGTACCTGGTGAGCCATCTCTTCTCCTTTTTATCATGAATACAATAACACCGATTATCAATAGGATAGCTATAGCGGATCCCACACCAGCTCCAGCACCAATAATGACAGACTGATCTGTGTTCTCATTATATTTACCTATACATGTCAATATAAAATCAGAACACTGTCAATATATATTTAAATGAGCATATCTTATTATGCATTAGCCAGGTATTCAATATGAAATGATTCTAATGTTGTATTGTATACTATTAAACAGCTTTATATTTATATGTATACAACATGAATTACGAAGATTAAGACAACATTCAGACGGATAAAATGCAGCTAGTTTGTTTATGCATATTGTATTTTTCGAAATGTTTGAAATAGTTGGATGGAGTGGGTGATCCTTGTATGTTAGCAGCTGTCAGTTAACCATATCATATGTCTTCTATTGTCAGTAACCAAATTATATGTCTGCTCTTCATATTTAATCACATTGCATTTCTGCACTTGTCAGCTTACCAAAAGTTAACCAGATTTCAGGTCATCTCTTAAAAGTTAACCACATTTTTGAATGAACAGAATTGAAATTATGACACTTTATCTTGATACATTTACTCAGATTGTTGCTCTGGCATGTTGTTAAGTTTAACGATAGCTTCGAAGTTAACTTGATCCTAGCTCCACTTTTAACTGTTAACTTCCTTAGGATTTAACCATGTTGTAAGATTGCTCTTGAAAGTTAACCAACTTGTAGGTTTATTCCTGAAAGTTAACTTCTTTCGGTGAACAACATTATAGGCCTGCTCTTGACAGTTAACCTATAAAGTCAGGACATCTTTTAACAGCAAAGCTGTCGTAAAATATGGTCCAGTGATGAAATTACCTTGTACAAGAAACTACAAAACTGACCACAATTTGGCTAGTTTATGTCACGTTTGATGAATAGAACGCTACCTTGTTGGTCTGGTCAGCAGCTCCCAATGTAACTAAAAAGGCTGATATGTTCACATTTTTTAATTAACATTTGGGTAGATTAAGTGAGCGATAATCTTTAGATGTGTACTAACAAAAACGTAACGGTCAACGCGTTCCTATAATAATATCCATTAGGTACGCATATAATCAAAAGATTTGAAAGTCAAATAGCTTTAAAGTCGTTGGGGCAAGCAAACAAAATAACCAAAAACAAAATGTCACGTACAATATGTAAATGACAAATCTCCTAGATCAAAAATCATAACCTTAGCGTTTGGAAGCGTCTGATCTCATTCAATGTGTTTGCAATACATTATATTGTGGACACATATAGTTAAATCATGTTTTTTTCTCACTTCATACCTTCGAAAAAATGGACAAATGCATATTATGGTAGAGAGGATTGTAGTCATCAATCGTTAGTTTTCTGTGTGATGTTTTGTGGACATTAACTTGAAGTTTTTGTCTTTCATTCTTTTGATCTTTGCATTGTTTTGTACTTACTCTCTTTACCGCTTCTATTTGCTCATTAGTATTGTCGACATCATTGTCTTGCCTTAGTTTCGCAATCGGCTAACACTATTTCCGTACTTGAGAAGATTGTATAAGCATCCATGAATTTACACACGTTACTTACCAAGAAAATATAAATTATAAGGAATCTCTACCAAATAACACACTGAAGATTATGTATTTATGATATATATGTTGTTTATAAACCTCCAATACAGAACAGCGAATAACTGAAACATATAGGCAGATAAATGTTACTCTATGTAAATCATACAATCAACTGCAGTTTGAGGTGATGTATGCATACCTGCTTCAGATGTATTACAATAGGATGTCTCTGACACGGTGTAGTTGAAGGCATTTGATGCGTAGACCTGAAAAACAAAGCTTGTTCCTGGATCTAATGGCTGTATTTCAGCTGAGGCATACATATTCTGACCAGGATCTGAATAGGTTCTCGCAAATGCGTTCCACTTAGAGTTTCCATCGTTGTCATTACTCTTGTAATAAACAGTGAATGTTTGATTTTTCCCGCCATTAAATCCCGACTTCCAACTAACAGTAACATAATTAATCCTTCCCTCACAGGTTACATTAATTGGCTGATTAGGTTTTCCTGTTGGAGAAAGTCAAAAGTTTTTATTTCACATTACGGCATAAATTGGTAAATTACAAGTAAATGAAGAAACGTAATTTTGTATATGCTTTTGATATATCTCACTTGTACCAAACATGTACCATATATGCATCAAATGTACAAGGAGTGATACCAGCTCTCACAATTGAAGATTTGCCTCTATGCTAAAAAATATTAGATAAAGTAAATTGTTCCTGCTGTGTTGATACAGTTTGTACAATATGCTTTAATACATCTCTTTTGGGGAAAATTATTGCGTTATTTAGTTTGAAAAATAACACCAGTCTGATTGTTTGCTGTTTTACAAATACCAATCTGTATCTGTTTCAATCAGCAATGAATTCTGAAGTTCCGTACCTTATGCATCCACCAATGAAGTTATTCAATGCTTGTAAACTTCATACCTATAAACAAAATTTCAAACCACTCAACAGAGCAAGGAAAAACATGCATCTTCACGTACCCTTTTCACCATTGAGGAATTTAAACCAGATGCAGAGTCAAGACATGATTATAACAATACATACCAAACTAAAATAAATCTTAGATAGTCAATTTAGTGCGCACAAATCGTTTCTGAAATAACCTTCATCAGGTATGCTCAAAATCGAAGATTAGAAAGCCAAACCTAGTTACACGTATTGCTTGTCAGAATATGTACTTACTTTCTGGTACAACGACAACGGAATGAAGAAGATATTGTGTATTTCCCACACCATTATATGCATATACACTATAAGTCCCAAAATCGTCTTCTGTCAAATTACTTTTGATAAGGTTAGAAGATTGTCTGTTGATATTAAAACTGTTTGTTATTCCTTTGGAAACATTCAAATAGGACCCATTTTGACCAAACTGCCAATATATCTCAGGCTTAGGAAAGGCAATAATATGTGCGGTTATATTCAGTAGTTCCTCATCTTTTATAGCAACCATGGACGGAATGTCGAACTCAGTCCTATTAATCCTTGGACTACCTACAAAAAAATATAACAAAAGTCTGGGATAAATAGGTGTGTACGACAGGAATGATCAGAAGAACATGTTGTTGTATACATGGAAACATGTTGTGTCGCGTTACTTATAAAGTTTCCTCCCAAAATGCAAAATGGATTGAACATTTAGAAAATATATTCACAAATCTAACCTAACATTTAGGTATATTACGTAAATTAAAATTCAGCTTGAATAGATACATCTTGGGAAAAATGTATTTAGTCTACATTCGACCCTTTTATGAATATGCTTGTGAAGCCTATGATAATTGTGGAATTGGCTATTCCGACAAATTAGAAAAACTCCAATTAGACGCTGCCAGAATAGTAACAGGTTTACCCATTTTTACAAAATCAGAGTATTTTTATGCTGATACAGGTTGCAAAACACTATCAGAGCGAAGATATCGCTGAAAACTCCAATTAGTTTTTAATATAAAACTAGGAGTGGCACCTGAATACTTGCGTAATCTAGTTCCTCCGACTATTCAGAGTACTACTATACACCCTTTGCGAAATGGCGATCATTTAATAGTTTCTTTTTGTAGACTCTCTATAACCAATTCGTCATTTATTCCTTCTACAGTAAGAGAATGGAACAAACATGCCATTGCAATCCGAAAATTAGATTCATTATCTGAATTCAAAAACGCACTTCGTACAAACAGCAAACCAAATAAGATCTCATTTTCCCAATCTGTATTACTATGGTCATAGAAGGTTAAACGACATTTTAACACAAATTAGATGTAGAGCTTCTTTTCTCAACTATGATCTATACAAAGTAAACATCTTATCTAGCCCAGCTTGTAGCTGAGGTGCATCTCAAGAAGATGCGAACCACTTCTTTTTTGTTTGTACTAAATATTCTGAAATAAGAAACGATCTGTTTCTCAGCATACGCAATTTGTCTCAATTGATCAATACTTCACTACTCACTTCAGGGCGTGAAACTTTAAGTTGTGCAGATAATTGTTTTATTTTTGATTCAGTTTTTCGATATATAGAAAGGTCTACGCAATTTCTAATCGTTTAAATGTACTAACCATACACCATCCGGCATCCAAACACGCTCACACACGTTTTCCGCATTTCTTTGTTATTCTTTGATTATTTTCAGCTTTGTCTATTACTAGTATATGTTAAAATTGTATTTTACTAGTCTTCTTGTGCTTTCTCAACATAATGTAATGCTAATTGTATTGATAGGAGAAGACTCAATAAGTTGGTAAAACTTGTGTCTGATCCTCTTTGTATCATTGATCAAATAAAATAATTATAAACTAAATTTATAAAGCGTTGATTTAAAAATTCTTATTGAATATTAACATTCAATAAGTTAGAGGTATCGATTTCGATCTGTTTCTGTGATTGGTAGATTGGAATTTGAAACTGTGTCGACAGTAATGTATTTTATTTCATTTGATTAATACATTTTGCCAAAATGTATTTGTGTTTTCTGATAACTGTATTAATTCTTATGGAATATATGTTATATTTATCGATGCTCTTCCTTGATCAGAGAAATCTCCAAGGCATAAAATGCGTTAAATTTTCATTTTGTAGAATGATGCTATTTGATATTAGCTTAACACGATTATAATATTTATTTTCTGATTTTAAACTTCTTTATTGTGATGAATGATAATAAATTACAATGGTGCAGAGAAATATAATAAATTATATTCAATATTTACAATATGCCAAGAAGACTGAAAATAAGTAAACAAATACATGTATATAACAATTATAAAAATCAATCATAAATTAGTACATCAAGAGACACAATTGTTGCTAGGACTATTCTGATCAGTTTCCAAAGAAAAGGATATTTTTCAATTTGAAGATTTTTTTTTATTTGCCTTTCAATCTTTGGAGTCTGAACATACCTGATGAAGGTACTTTCAGAAACGCGTAGTGCTTACTAAATTAGATATCTAGGTTGTTATGAAAAATTATGTTTTTGTCATTCAATGCTTTGCCTACAAGCTACAAGTACATGTCCTGAATTTACAAAACAGTCTGTTCTTTATATGATAAAATTGACAAATAATGTTCAAATTCAAAACGTTCCTTGAACAATCTACAAATTATATCTTTTGCAGAATAATGTACAATATATATCCTGGCATGAATGATGTGCATAGCGCTGAATTGAGATGCGGTTCTTGAAACGGTCCCCACCCCGAAAGCTCACACAATTTAGATGATAAATTTTACATGTAAATTTGCAATAATTTTTTGAACAATAATGACATTTCATGATATACTAAAAGACCAATGATCTCTCTATAATTAATTAACGTCTGTAGTTTTTAATGAGTCTGAGCATCACCCTTACAGCAAGCATAACATCATCAAATTTTCAATATCAAAATTCGGAACAATCGAGAAATCGGTCAGAAACAACGGAATATATCCATTGGTTAGTTATGTCGCTTTCTGTGACATCATTTGTAGACGCGCCTATTTCAATATATGAATTCGAAACTGCACAACATACTCAAGTGCAAATAAAGTATGCAGATATGCAAAAGATCTCACAATGTCATTAATAGTGGTATACTAAATTTGTAAATAATTAGTAGAATGGAGCCATCGGAATGACCCCTAAAATACGTTACATTCACGATGCGAAATCTTCCAGACAAAACACCCCCTCCCCGTTCGTGTGTTATAAAAGATGTTCCCGAGTGTTTTAGTAACTCCCAATGAGGTTCCGTCAGTACATGGTCAATACGGATCTATTGAATATTACAGCAATATCAAAATATAATTGCAAACAAATATAAAAATGGCTTAAGATTTGTTTTAAAGCATAAATCTGAGTAATAAAAAGTCAACATTTGCTTGTTCACATGTTATGCATATGCGTTTTTACTTCAATGTAGCTACACCACTGAACGTCAGAGAAACTAAAAAAAAGGCAATCAAGAATGGAGATTCCATATAAGCAGGTTGTATTGGGTACAAAACATTTGGTATGAAGTACTGGATAATGTCCATATACCAACAAGTTTAAATTAACAAAAACAATGTGCATAAAGTATCCTATTGAAATACTATTAGCAAAGGAAAAACAAAGCAAAAACCAAAAAAAATAGACAAAATAAAATAATATAAAATAATTTTTATTGAATTAATGTATATCGTTTCCATGCTTTTTGATTGGACAAGAGCACGGTCAACTTTTTCTTTTTGATTCGTTCATAACGCGATGAACTTTTCAATCTACAAGTTATAACTAAGGGGTTGAGCTGGAAGAATCCACTATCTTGAAAACGTAAATTATACATGTCATATTTACAACAATACACAACAATAATTAACATGCCTACCTTGCAAACTTATATTAGTTAAATTTTATCAAAATTGAAGCGTACACGAAGCCAAATGACGCCAACAAAATCGTCAACTACATTTTGCGGAATGTTAATTTGTACAATTTTTATACCAGAGATAAACATCAATACATTTTTATGTTCAGTATTGCATTGAAGAATTATAAGTGTTGAACAATTCTTTTCATTAGTTTATGCATGAAAAAACAAACTACACAAATCTTGACGTGATTAACTATTTCTGATGCAAAGCGAACAACGTTAGCGATTTAAATTATTGTCTCCATTTAAGCAAAGTTTTATTGAATCAATTGTTTGTATTTCTTTAGTTGTACAACTTGATCAAAGTACAATGATGCCAATCAAGCGTAGAGGTTTATGAAGCACCAATCCATCCGACGATACCAGGACACCTCCCTCCCCAAGCAAAGAAACTAAAAAGGAGTCTAACGTCAGATGTGCCCCGTCAAGCCAATGTAATGGTGGACGAAAACTTAAACGATCGTGTAGTGGCTAAAATGGGTTGAGACGTTCATCTTCATATCGCCTCCCATTCATCGGCCAATTGACCAAGTCTACAAGTGGGACACACCATTGGTATATGTGAACATATTGTTGATCCTATGGCATTTGTTCCATTTAATAATTTGGATATATTTATCAAGTAAGAAACAGAAACAAACAATGGAATGGTGACTATGCTGATTTGACGGGATTGAGTAAACAAACTTGTGCCACAAAAAAATGCGTCAGATCAGGTCCGTCAACAATGCAGATAACAATCAACTCGTTTTGCAAATAAAGCAGGAGAAAACCAAAACAAATAGCTAATATAGAAGATGCGGACTGATGTATTTGTCCAATTTATAAAGCTATTTATGCAAACAACACATAACATGCTTAGGCTGTCTCACCTCCATGACAAACATGTTGTTATCCCTGCGGACAAGGCCCCTAATAATATCGTTTTTGTGTGTAAATCACATAACATAGTAAACCGCTTGATAAAGAAATTTGCCATTTCAGTAGGAAACCCTACATATACCCCGACAACACTTACGAAAGAGGATATCCTGAAGAGTCAAGTCTGTGTTGTGTTCCTTTCGAATAAGTCAAAGAGTTTTTGATTGACAATATATTTGCTTTTTTGGTTGGCGTGTTTTTTAACAGAGAGTCGGTATTTCTGTGGGTACTAACTGTGTTCCCCTTCTCGCCTACTTGTTCGTTCATTCATACGAGGCAGACTTCATACAGGGGTTTGTGAGGAAAAACGAAAAGAAGCTTGCCCGATTCTTTAATTTCACGTTCTGGTATATTAGATGATGTCTTTTCACTAAATAATTGTAGTCTTTGTGATTGTTTTTATCTATCCCATTGAGCTTGAAATAAAGGATACAACTGATACAGCTATGTTTGCTTCATACCTTGACATACACCTCGCAATTGACAGTGGGGACCAGTTAAGAACGAAACTCTACGACAAAAGAGAAAATCAAATTTTTCCCATTGTGAACTTTTCATTTATATGTAGCACCATTCCAGCAGCATATGCATATGGAGTATATATCTCTTAGTTGAACCGATATTACAGATGTTGTGGTTCAAATCGCGGTTTCCGTGATAGTGTGTTGCTGCTAACAAGGAAGTCACTGAGGCAAAGGTTCATAGTGGTTAAGTTGGAAGCTTACGATCGCCACCATGACTTGCTTAACCACCACAGAGTATCTGTATCACAAATGACCATATGTATGTTTCGTTTTTAGTAAAAAGTCCGGTCCTTTCCTCATTCATGACTTATCACCAATTTTGTAACAAGAGTAAGACAACGGTGCAACATGTGGAGAAAGAAACGGCTACCCTTCTCCGGTTTTAAGTGGAGTTCGTGTTACTAGATCTTTAGTTTTATGTTAATGTTTTGTAGATCGTTGTTTGTACATTTGTATTCATTCACTTTGGAAATTTTATTGTCTGTTCTTCTTCGATTTACGCCTTCTGGCTACCCCTTTTGGTATCTTCAAACTGTTCTTGACCTTTTTATTTCAAAAATAGTAACAGTTACAAAATAACAAAATTAGCATAAAAAACAAATGAACAATAAATAATTATGTCCGTTATTTTCAATATTTCAGTAAATAAAATATGTTTTACAGGGTGTTCCTTTATTAGACATAAATCTCGAATGTTGACGAAAAACGATGTCGATTTCAAGGTCAATGTCAAGGTAAGACGCAGACTGTTAAGTATCAGTAGTATTATTTACTTCTTCAAGCTCATTAGGATAGATGAGATGTAGATAATCACCGAATTGAGAATTGTTCAGCGACAGAACATCAACGGTATAGCTAGTTTTCTATCTTTATTCTTGAGAAGCCCTTGAAGGAAGTCTGCCTAACAAGCGTGTAGAAACAAATCGTCAAGGAGGGGAGCATGATTCATACCCATTGGAATACAAATCGTATGTTGAAACACTCGTCCATCAAACTGAACAAATATGTTGTTGATCACAATTTCTAGCATTTGAATCATCTCATCCTGTTAATATTCATTATTAAATTTTGAATGTTTTTTGACAAAGTAAGACTTATTTCTACCAATAACAAGATGCTGATGTCTTCTTCGAGAAGCAACGCTGAATCAATCCTTAAATTCTAGATATTAATAGCGCATGTAAAAAGGTGGTATATAAGGTAGATACATCAAATGTTTAAATGTTGTTATAAATATACTGATATCTAGAACTTAAAGTGTCTAGCAAGTCTGTTGAGTTTTTGTGAATATCCACATTTGGTTAACAGTAATTACCGAAAATATTTCTGGAGACCTGCAGGGACAGCTGCAAAAATAGAAGGTTTGGTAGATTATTTTGGGGCTCCTGCGATATTACGTTGTTTGTATCAAAACTTGTGTAATTTTAGTGTCCGGTACAGCAAGTGAATATCATAATCCTCACCTTTCATGGGAAGAACAAAGGAGACAAGACTGAAATAACAGTATAGGAACATCTACGCCTGAAATCTCTTATTGACGTGCTCTTCTGTAAACTGTGCATTACGGTTTCGGTGGAAATCGACTGCACACGCTTTCAAAGCAGGCAAGTTTTTCGGAATTTATTATCGACAGATACGATGTATCTGTGTAGAAATTACTCTAACGGAAGTTAAAGTTTCTTTGGATAAAATAACGCAACAAATTCAGAATGGAATACCAAACGTTTGTTTTTACTACCAGAAAAGGTAAAAATTCCATTTCGTTATGCCTAAATGACTTCCAATTTAGACTGTATTTGCACGAATAGTTTTTTTATGTGAGAAGCATTCTTTTTACAAAGAAGCGATAAAGAAAACATATGTTTTTCTACTAAAAAAATGGATTGAAAAAATGAATGTGCTGTCGGTTGTTTGCTGTAGCTGTGTAAGTCAGTTTGACGTTTCGTTTGAAAACGTTCTGTAACCTGATTGACGTGCTGTATTTGTATTTTAAAATGTCTATTTATTTAGCAATGTTGAGGTATTCATGTCTGTAATTTTGCATAAACTGTGTTCATATCTATTGATTTTACCAACACAACTATCGGGAATATTATTCAAGGATAAAGGGTCAAACGGGACAATTTTATTTTATCCTTGTTCAAAAGAACCTGTCAAAATGACAAATATGACGCTATAGGGTTAATACATTAACAAAAACAAAGATGCAGTCCTTGCATCAATCAATCATACGCATTCTGTCAATTTTTTGGACATACAGATTTTTAGAATTTTATGAAAACATAGACAAATTTACCTGCCGTGAAAGTGTAAGATGTCAATTTCCACGGAAACCGTAATGTCGTTTACAGATGACCACGTCAATAAGAGATTTCAGATGCACAGGTTCCTATACTGTGGACATGTAATTATCAATTACGTCCTCTTTTAATAGCATAGTAGCTGTATATGTAGGATTACCATATGAGCTATTCAAGCTTAATTTTATATCTTATCAATCAATGTAATGCTTGCTGCAGATAAGGACGATATTGGTAGCGCCCTTATCCGCAGGAACTACAGCATATATGTAGTGAATAGTCAACAAGGTTTCTGCAACATCTGGATCTGTGAATACAGATGTTGCTTTTGTGCTCAATGACCTTTTGAGTTTTGCGATTCGAATCTGAATCAATGACCTAACAGCTTTAACCAATTCTGAAGTAAGATTTTCGTAAAGGAAAAGGACATAGGAAGTTAATGATGTAAACATATGACTTTGTGTTGTTAGCTGATTATGCTACCAATGGTTCGAAAAACAAATGAAAAGTGTAAATATTGACAAGTATGCATAATTATAGATTATTATATGGCATTTTTCATAATACATGTCATATCAACCCGAGACCTCCATATTAGCCCAAGGGTCGAAGGCCCGAGGGCTAATATGGGTCGAGGGTTGATATGGCATGTAATATGAAAAATGCCATATCATAACCTATTTATCATATACAGACTGTGGACAAAAGTGTTCGTACGATTCCAATATCAGTGGCGAAGCTTCCACTGAGGCAATGAGGCAACAATAGATGTTTTTTTGCAGAATTTTTTTTTAATGTCATTAATATTATAAAAGTTGATTAAAATACGAGAATCGCGGAAATGGAAAGATGGAAAATGTTCTGTGCAGGGCTTCAAAAACAGGATTCTAATCAGTCTTTGGAAGGAGCAATTGAACTTGCAGACCCTAACTATTATCCGAATTTGCATGCTGTTTTTAGGGTTCTGCTCACAATGCCTGTAGGGTCCGTGGCCTGTGAGAGGTCTTTTTCTGCTATGAGACGCTTGAAACACTGGAGCAGATCTACATTAACAGAAGATCGACTTGCTGGACTGGCTAGTCTGTTCATTCATAGGGATATCTATCTTTGTAGCGAAAACATCATGAGAAAATTCGATGAAGCCAAAAAACCTCGCCTTGGACCATTGCATTTCTGACATGATTGTTTACTGGTTGTTATTATGTATACTAAGTAACACGTTTAACTGAAAGCACTATCACTTATTTAAATGTGCATGCAAAAACCATACAAAATATAAGACATGCACACGCTTTCGACACGAATAATTGCCAGATTAGTAATCTCTTGCAGTAAATATAATTCCCCCCAAAGTTGTCTTGATGTACCAAAAAATGTCACTAGACGCATATCCAAATAGTTTTGTTCTGTGTGTTATTTCGGTTATTATTGAAATCATAAATTATCCATTTCAACTCGGAAAAAATCAGGGGGAGCATGACCCCGGACCCCCCTAACATTTGTTTGCCTCGCTGCGAGCGGCGAGTTGCCTCACTAGAAACAAGACCCAAGCTACGCCAATGAATATTCCCTATATATTTCATGTCCGATTTTGATAATTTATGTATCGATAAAACATAATTTAATGTATTTTTACTCTATAATTTCAAAATAATTTTCTATGATAAAAACATTTTGAGAATATACACAAGTTAAATACAATTGAATTCATTCATATTTTTTTTCGAAACAAAATGCAATGATAGTTTTTGCTGGCAGATTATTTAAGTCAATGCATCTTTCTTCATATTTGTGAGAGCTGATCGTGTTGCAATGTCTTAATATATCTACGTTTTATATGTACTTAGAGTCATAATCCTTATACAGTTACACTTTTAATACAACAACCCAAGATGATTCAATCTTTGGTTCATAAAGGCGTCATCATTCGTTGCATAATGAGCACTTTCCAGGTTTTCTTCGTAATCCATTTTGACAGTATATGTACGTAACAGATGAAGGAAGTAAACAACGATACATTAAGAACGAAAACTGATCGGACCGCAAAACGTGAATTTTGGAAGGAAAACATATTTTTACCAAAATGAAACAAAATAATTGTTAAAATCTAAATAAAATGTACTCGATTTGATGCAAAATTTCCGGCCGCCATTTTGAAAAATCCATGTCTCATCCCCCATGTAATACGGCACACATTATTACACCCCCATGTAATACGGATCAGGTTATTACACCCCCTGGAGACGCAGTCATGTTAAGGCAGTCCATACATTGAAAATCCAAAAAAAAAACGTGTTTTTACTTTTTGGTTCAATACACGCAATAATGCATTAATTTTACTCATTTAAGCCATAAACCAATAAAATTATGATTGATCTACTCAAAATGAAAAAAATATATATCAGAAATCAATCACAGATGTCACGTGATCACATTAAAGAGAAAGTAGCATCGTCACCACTAAAACCGAACAGAACAACGGCATCTCGAGGTTCAATAGATGTAATGAAGGAATCGGTGGATTGGGGATATCCTATTCTTCAAGAAAAATGCGTGGCAAAGTGTTGAATTTCATTTTATTAAATGTGGGAATAGATTGAAAGGCCAAATATGCCAGAAAACCCCCCTTTTCCGAGTTCTAAGGGATTTTTCTTGCTACGTTCAATCCCTGTATTCTTTGCCATAGGAAAGTATTGTATCTAATGATCAAGTCTGTTGACTGTTAACATTTTTCCAAGATCAGTCTTCGGGATGCCGTTGTTCTATTGCGTTTTTTAAAATTTAATAAACAAATGTTAAAAATCGATTATTTTAAAACACTTTAAGGACGTAAGGTTTTTGTAATATCGATTGCGGACGTCTAAATATTCCGGATAAGTTACGTCACAGCAAACGTCATGTATATAATGCAATCGTCGTTTTCATTTTCATTTATTTTTAATAATCAACGTAGTAACAATTTTCCTTCAATACATGTTTCACAGATGTGCTTTTAAAGAACTCTCCCTTCGTCACAAATTAATTTGTATTGTTTATCTGCTGAAATATCTGACAACAACGTTACCGTAGCCTGTAGGCGTAGAATCTTACACGTGTATGCCCTCTCTACTGTTTTTTGGATAATAACAATAGACCACATTTAAGATGGTATTACCACACGATTGTATGGATATACACATGGTTAATAAAGTTAAAACAAAGACAGTAAAGAATAAAGAAATGTTATTGAAAATAAATGTGTAAACAGACAGCTAAAAAAANGGGGGGGGGGTGATTTCATATCACAAGTGCCTGTGGGAGGACCAACAAAGAGTTGGTTTTCAATCAATGTTGTCTGAATTTCCCACTAATTAATGCCATAGTTACTAGATGACCAAGATGTGCCACCTTTTATATAGAAATATCTTATTTTGTCTTCATTACCTTGTCTTGTCAGAGGTTTTATTTGCAATGAATAAATGCCTTTGGTATTTTGGACTTGTCCTTCATAATAGCATATCCTGTGTAAAACATATGGATTTCTATTTTAAATTTTATGATGAAAATTGAAACCTGAAATGCAACCCAAATTGTCCCTATTCATTCATCAAAATATGTTTTCTATTATTAAAATTATCAACCATCTTGGTAAAATAAATTACTATCTTTCACATTGAAATTTGAAAAGCAAAACATAATTAGTAAATTCAGAATTTGTGTAGATCTAGGTAAATTTCAAATTGAAGAAGGGCATCATAGAAAGATACAAAGAGAGGGAAGGGTCTGTATTAATAATATTGATTAGGAGTATCATTTCTTATATTTTCTAGAATTGAGGACACTTTATACTTATTAAAATTAACATTTTTTGTAGTCTTTTGTATTGTATGCTATGTCACTAACAACCAATTAGCTATAGAAAAATAAGAAAAGAAAACAAGACTCATTTGTCTGGATTATTTTAAGAATCCAAATTAAATTGGATAAACAAGAATAAAACCCAAAGCATATGTTGTCTGCTAACTTGGATTTCAGATCTCCAAAAAGAAAAAAAAATAAAGCAAAACAATGAGTGTGTATTTATTTATACACCATTTTTATGCCACCAATTTTCTATCATCTTAAAACCAGATATTTTGTAAAGAACTGCCCAATGCACAGCCAAATTTGCCTACAAATGTTTCAGACAGGAATAATTGTGAAATGCTTTTCCTGTAGGGTCCTATGTTAAATTTGTCCTCAGTCATGGTCATCTTGGATTTCCGATTTTCAGAGAAAATTGATAATTTGTAAGGGACCATTCAATGATTACTCATGTTCAGTTAAAAAAGTTTGGGTTCAATCAAATATCTATATAGTTTCTGAGAAGAATGACTTTTTTTTATTTGTCCTGCATCGGTGGCCATCTTAGATTTCCGATGGACAAAAACAAAACTTTTTAAGAGGGTCAAATATGACAGATTCCTACAAAATAACATGTTCATCCCATGTGTGGTTTCAGATAAGATTTTGAAACTTCAGCATCAGAAAGAATTGGTCGTAGAAGCCATGTTGAATTTCTGAATCCAATGAAAAACATGATTGATTGATTTGATTTTTGGTGTTTAATGCCACTTTCAACAATATTTCAGCTATATCACGGTGACCAGTTTTAATGGTGGAGGAAGGCTGAGTACCCGGAGAGAACCACCGACCATGGGCAAGCAACTGGTAAATTTGATCACTTGCGTCTGCAAGTCGAGTGCTTTTTTTGTAATTTACAAAGCCGGGTGTGAACCCACGCCGTATTGGTGATAGGCTTATATGAGTTGTTAGATCCAGCGACCTAACTCATTGAGCCACCATGTAATGTTGAGAATCACCCATGTAATATATATTTGTATCTACCATGTTTGGTTTTAATTGGGCCTGTGGTTAGTAAAAAATAGTTTTAAATGTTTATGGACGAAGATGAATGCTAAATGATGGCAATAGCTAATTTTTGTTTTAATACTTGAAAACCATTATTTGTCAAATAATTTATTCCATTAAAACCTACAGAAAATATTCTTATTAGTGTCATAAGTTTGATGCAAATCCAAAAATATTTTAACAGAGAAAGTGTGTTTTTAAATGAATAAATAGGGTAATTTTCAAAAGTTGACATCTTTCTGTCAAGATAGTGTAATTGTAATGAGATGTTTGTTAGATATTTTTTTTGTATACTAAGGTTTAGTATATCAAAAAAAATAAACCGAACAAACACCTAATTCTAACATGTCCTTCTTTTACTTTGTGAACAAACGAGCGATGTATCGATTGGTTATAATCTCATTAGCACATGTACATCTTGATGAATTATTGTCTGCTCGAATTTGACAGCATGAATTGTGTGCGACATATTCTGCAAACGTAAATATAAATACCCGTCTTCCAATCAAAGTATACTACGGTATTTGTACTCTTAGACATATCAGAATCGAAATAATTCATGGAAGCCAGAATTAATGTGTTTTGAGTTTTAACATGGGTTGGCAGACATTGGTAAATTTTATCCCTCGCCTCTGGCTCGGGACAAATCATTAATATCCACCAACCCATGTTAAAACTGAAAACACATTCTGACTTCCACGATTTATTTCTTAATTAGATTATGTTAACTGTTCAATGTGATGGAACATTTAAAAACAAGTTCCTTGTGTATGGATAATGTCATATTCACAACAAGCATTAATTGTTTGGAGTGGTCATTGGTGTACCCTGTTGCAATGCATTTTTTCTGACCCCATCATTTATCCTGTCCCAAGCCATGACCTGCATTTCCAACATCAGATGGTGTTGCCCCCCTTTTTTGTGTTTCATTGAGTGGCAATTGATATTGGTGGAATTGAGAAAGTTAAAACAGTATAATAAATGGTCAACAATTCAGAATTGTTGACCATTACTGTTTTAACTTTCTTTTCATAATCCTATTCTTCTTTCCTTTATGACCATTATCCAAATGCCACCTTTCAACCATCAATTATTGATTGTAAACTTAATTCTCATCAGGAAAATATAAAAAATGTACATAGCTGAAACACTGCTTACTTGACATTACAAAAATAATCAATCAACTATTCAACCAAATTTGTTAAGGATTGATCGCAATTTGTGTTCGGTTCATGAAGAAATACATGCACTGCAGGTTATGCAAGGGTGTGTACAACCTGATTGAGGTTATTTCTAATGAACCAAACAAATAATTTCGATCAATCCTTATAAATTAATTCAAACTTTTTTTGTTATGATATTGAAAAATATATTTATTTTTTCAAAATATGGCAAATACATGTAATCGGAAATAAATTTTTATAACCCCAAAGGTGCCTCATTTAAAGAAAATCGCCTGATGACAATGGCACACGACGCCTTGAGAACGACGTCTATTTTCAGATTCAGTACATTTAAGGAATATTTGAAATTGTTGAACAGGTTATACAATATAACCTGTTCAACAATTTCAAATATTCCTTATAATTTAATTTTTACGACACAATTTAATGATTCCTCGATTTTAATTACGATTATTTCATGTGACTATTTGAATTTGTCGTTGGTGGATGAACACGTTGGTGACGTCACAATACCAACCCAGGTTATCGAGTATAACCAATGTTGCTCCAGGCAGATCAGCCAATCCGATTGCAGTATTCACATCAAATTAAATTATATGAAAATAAGCAACTTTTTAAACCAATCAAAACACGTATAAAATGACATGTGACTCAAATTAATTTATCTGGATTTGGTCCAACTCTTCACATCCGCAAGGTATGCATATTCATACGGATTCCTGTGACACATTGAAAAACATACTTTCAGCAAACCAATTATTTTCATTGATTGATGTGAAAAGAATGTTTATAAATAGTGATAATCATAAATTCCACCAATATCAATAAAACGATTACCTTTCATCTTAACTGAACTTGAGCCCTCGTGATCGTATGATAGTTGAATTTACAACTACCTGTGCAATTGTTGCCTATACACACACCAGCCTATCTAGACAATAATATCACCACTTATGTTGTGAGTTTGAACTCCATGCATGGCGAGGTGTACTTGATAAAACATTATGTGATAAAAGTTTTTCAGTGACTTGCGACAGGTCTGTGTTTTTCTCTGGGTACTCCAATTTCCACCACAAAAGTAGTAACTGAAATATTTTTGAAAGTGGTGTTAAACACCTAACCTCCAATGAACAAATGATGGATCAAAAGTTTGTGTATGTATTGTAGTGTATAATATAAAACCCCTTTGGGTCATAATGTGGCATATCTTTACAAGTACCAATAAAACTACAACAATAGTGTTTCCCATAGTAAACATAACATGTCATTAAACAATGTACTGAAAAAGAAACAACTTCACTTTCAATTTTTTTTTATTATTAACAATTAATTTAAATTATCTCCATGATCTCAAAATTATGTTTCAGTGTTTACTGCATCTTAATTATGTACATGTAGGTATGGCTGAATCCTGATTTCTTGTCAACTGAAAACTACAATTATTCATGTCTTTCTGAATCATTAAATAAATATTCAATCACTTAATTCATCACATCTTTCGGTCTTTGATTACTGAATATTGAATCCAATATATCCATACCATTGTATTCTTTGGATTTATACATGAAAAATCGCAAGTCGACTATGAGGAATCAAAAACATTGTTTTACATATATGTACATTTTTGTATAATGTGTCCTGTTCACTACCACATTTAATACACACAGACTCTACACAATACAATCAGCTCCAAAATTATATTTTATCGATTACTTCTGATCATGCAAACGTATGAGTACCGGGTATATTCTGGGTTCTGTCTACATGTAAGTCAAATATTCCTGTTCCTTTAAAGTTTATGCTGATTGTTCTGTGGTATTTAAATCTTCTTTCAGTTTAAATTATCCATTGTTTTTTTTCTTCATGTTAACTCTGAAAAAAAAACCAGCCAAGTTAGTCAAATAAAAGGACTCACTGTAGCCTGTACATGTATCAAACTAAATTTAATAGACAATTTCAACATTTCCACCTTAAATAAAAAAAATTATGCGTTTTTACATGCTTTTTATACAACTCCTTTATGGAGTGAAAAATAATAGGCTTCAGGGAGCCTGTTGTCACCCACCAGAGATGTTAGGTATTAAGATGTTGTCTTTTGAAAGGAACTTACTGCTACATGTAGAACAAACTTGATCTGTGTATATTCATTTAAAGATAGTTTAAAAATTCTAAATTGATGGATGCAATAATCAGATGGACTTAATAACACAGCAGAAACCAACAAGCGTCTCCTGAGGGTCCAGCAAATCATATACATGTACGTGTATGTGTGAAATTTTGTTAGAAATTAAAGATATAAAATATAACAAAGTACCATGAACTGAAACTGTAATTAAGTTAAATTTTTGCCAAAAAGGGGGAGGGGGAAAAACATCAATATTCTTTATTTTGTAACTAATGAGCAATTAAATTATAAGTTCCACATTCAATGCTGATATTGTCATAATTTAATTAAAGACAGAACCTTGTTAAAATCAAGAAATAATATTTATCCTGCATTCATTATCATTTTTGCATGATAATTACAGTACTCAGTAGGTGTATATAAATACATTTTGGTAGGGTTAAGGTTATTGTTATGGTCTAACCGTCTTTAATGCCACTTTCAACAATATTTCAGTTAAATATGTGGCGGTCAGTTTTATTTGTAGAGGAAACGGGAGTACCTGGAAAAAAAAAAGACCTGTCGCAAATCACTGACCAACTCAATCACATAATCCTGTATCGAGTACACGTCGCCATCTGCGGGATTCAAACTCGCAACTTTAGAGGTGATATGCACAGGTAGTTGTTAATCCAACTACCATACGATCACGACCACGACAGCTTCTACATTTTTGTATCACCCTTCTGTAGTACAAATAACAATCTCCTGATACTCAATTCATGAACATAGCGAAGAGTAAGAAGTAAGACAGTATACCCATACCAGGACTCCACATCGGAACCTGCAACATGACCGCTGTGGACCAGTGCTGCCCTTAGCTACAACACTAGCTTAGATTCCCCCCCACCACCACCCCTATTTTACACACACATCCTGTATCTGACTCAGTGGAAGGCAAACTAATTAATCTGTTCATGTCTTATCGACTTGATTGATTGATTGATGTTTAACGTCCAAGCGAGCAATTTTTCAGCTATATTCAGGACGAGAATAATTTAAACGCCACGGGACTCGAAACAAGGAAATGTGATGGGTAGGGACGGAGAATTTTGCCAGTGCAACAGGTCTCCTATGGACCACTCATCATGAGCATAATGCTCATAATGAGCTGTTACACTGGGTTCTTTAACGTGCGAAGAGGGTGGCAATCTCTCAACACGGGACCTCGGTTTTATTTACGTCTCATCTGAAGGACGGGTTGGTTGTCAATTTATACATCCCGCACAACAGACGGACGCCCCTTCAAGCCGAAGAAGCCCTCTGTCCCATTTCTATACCCCGGAGTTCCCGCGGGGTTGACCCCTTTTAGAGGACTAGTGCCTCTAAGACAGAGAAACCTTATCAACTTGAAATGAAGCTTTCCTTTATTTAAAGTTGGTGGCAAACACGTGGTGGCAAATCGTGGTTTTCATAAATAATTAATTAAATAAATACACATGTTAATGTATGATAGACTGTTGATGTATCATGTAAATGTAATGAATTACTACCACCACGAGTTCCCAATCGGGTCACAGGGACTTGCTCCCAGACAATAAATTTGCACCATTGAATAATATTTTATTACTGTCGATCTGTTACCCACTGAACAAAATGGGTAACACATGTATGCTTTGATACATGATGATCATGAACTGTGTAGTAGAATGGCCGTGATTATGGCGTAGGGGTTATTTCAATTAAAACGTACACGTAACGTTGGTGCATTTATGTAGGATCTTGGAATAAAATAGAAGGTAAATTTCTAATAAAAAAAATACTTACAACATTAATCATGTAAAACTTCTGTGTACTCGAGTCTTGACGTAACTTTTATCATGCATCGCCATGTTTTTGTACAGGTATATTGTCAAATGCAAGCGCAAAATGATCACGATTTCCGGAAAAGTAGCATAAGCCCCACCTCTTGTAAACAGATTGACAGTTCACCAAAAATCAAGATGCTTGAAAATTGTTACGTCTGTTTCTATAAATTTATAAATGGCATTATTTCGTATTTACTATTCTTTCATAACGAACATATAATTATTTAATATTCAGTACGACAGAGTATAGATTTATTAAAGTCGTACAACAATGGTATTCAAAAAACAGACGTCTGCGTCATGAAAATATTACATTGTCATAAAATGTCATAAATTTATGTTGCAAAAAAAAAAGGACTGCCTTAACATGACTGCGGATATGACTTGTTGCATTTCGAATTTATGGCATATGCAAAATTAAACATATCCTGAGCAAGTATATGATAATTGTCTTTATCTTATCATTAGTATACCTTCATATTTCTTATAGAATATTATTCAATCTTTAGTAAGTAAAATATATCACAATAAGTCTTAATCAATACAGATATGTCAATATAACATATCCAGGTAAAATTATTATCTAACTTCGAAAGTTATGCATGCAAGAAGAGTGATAATCTAAGTTAAATCAACACGCCTTTTATTTAAAATTTAATATCCTGCATAAACAGTTATAGGGCTCTCAATTGAATTTTAAAAATAATATTTCATTTAGGTATGTAATATTCACCATTAACTATAATTTGAAAAGCTACGACTTTACGAAATTGAGGTACACGTAGAGCTATTTGCAAATGAAATCAATGTGAGCACTTTCTTGCAGTTTTTATTCAAGAATACAAAGTTGCTATTCTTATTCCAATCTTCGCATGAATGTATTTTTTTTCATTATTTACTTTGACTTTAATGTCAGTGACCACACTCACAGTTTTCTCCGGGAACTCCGGCTTCATCCACCAATAAAACTGACCACCACGATATAACTGAAATATTATAGAAAGTGGTGTTAAGCACCATAACCCTTACGCTACCCCTCACGTTTTAGTTCCGCATTTGGACCTTAGATTTAATCAACTATTCGTTTTGTTCTCTGTTCTATATGTCCCTTTCGGTCACAGACGTACGTGACGCGGAATTACCCCATCACCCCCACCACTTTTTTAACTTTCTGTTTACATATTTATTTACAATATTATTTCATCTCCTTCAATTTAACTTCTTCATGTCCATATTCATACAATCTTATGCTAACGGCAACTTACATGTGTCGACTCTATATAAATTATATACTCTTATTATCCAAAAGGCAAGAAAGTCAAACAGTTTAAAAATCGTACAACTGCTCGCGTCGAGAACGTTCAATGCACTACATTTCCATTATTTCATAAAAACTAGGAAATGTACCAATTCCTAATAAATGTATCTTTTATCTACTTTTCCAGAATTTTAATATTTTCACTCCTTTATTGCATCATTTTTCGTAAGTTATCCCTTCTTGACGGAAGTATGTATAACCCACATGTTATAGTCAACGCGTCTTTACTGCCTAATGTAATCACTTCAACGACAGAGCAAGAAAAGATCCAAAGACTTTCCCGGATTATAGTTTCATTATTTCCATAAAGAATATTATTTCTTTAAAAAAGGGGTTTATTATTTTCAAATAAAACCAAAAGAAAAAACAAATTTAAAACGACAAATTACTATTGCAATAAAAGAATAGTCTTCTTTTACTTTAAAGCAGATATCGGTAGCAATGTATTCAACAAGGAATATATGTAAACCACTACAATATTGGGTACTAATAAGAAATCAAAGATGTGTTGTAACTTAACATATTCTTGGTGGAATGGAGAAACGTTTGGAATATATATTGCACATGGATCGCCTTTGTCTCATTTCTTTATTTTATATTACTTTTATATCTAAGTCGTGAAGGAGAATGTCTTTGACCGTTTGTAATTCGTATTGCATATCATGGGTGTTTACTTTTCTAATCAAGAAATGCAATGGGTTGATTTACCCAACTATTCTCTATACTAATTGTTTTTTTTGTGATTCACCTACTAAAATAATTGCATATTGTTATTGCGCAGTGTAAAGTAAACGAATACTCACATTTTACGGTTACATTAACATCTCTGTTGTCATCTCCCAACAGGTTGACAGCCTGGCATGTGTACCTTCCCATAGACAGACAATCTATCTTATTGAATGTTAAGCTGCCATCATATTTATTTTGGGGTTCGTTATCTTCAAATATCCACCTGATGATTGATTGTGGAATACTATCGACTGTACATGTAATAGTTGCTGTATCATTTTCGTTTACTTCCATGTCGTTAGAAATACTAGAAATGGTTGGTTGATCTACAAACAATGACAAATCTAAACAACTGTGCGTTATAAATAAATATGTCTGTACAACATTTGTATTCCCAGCGATAGGACCTCATGTTCTACAAATAGCAATGATATTTCTTCTAATGCATTTCGATGGTCAAAACTGTACGTTGAAAAAATTATATTATATTTCCTCATAGCTGCATTTGTAAATTGATGGCTGTAATATTGGCTTTCTCTACCAGCTTGTGGTTGTATGTCTGCAAGCTTTCGTCTGGGGCATGCACAGAACTCAAGTAGTCTTAACCTATCTAACCTATCACCTCTTCATATCTAAATATCAAGCGGTCAAAACTCATATGCGCTTACAAGCATACAGACCATATAAACATGATCAACGTAGCAACAGAGTCAATGAATATCATAGTTACTTCAAAACTAGCATACTACAGGCTCACATGAGCCTATTATGCTTACCTGAAAAATTACAAATGCTACACGAACGATGAAATATAATGTTATACAATTCATTGCCATGTAATTACAATACAATGGCCATTGTTGATTGTAGGTTTGACAGATTTGACTATCAGATAATCTTGAAAGACGACTATCAAAGGACCATAATAGGATAAAATGATGGCTTATAATAACATTGAAATAAATATATTGTTACACAAACTCACTTTGGAGTATCTATAATTATCTTTACCTGTTGATAACAAAATGAGAACTCAATTTGGAGAATCCCTATTACATATGTACATGCATAAACAAATAATTACAACTGTGTACACCGTCTTGCTATTCACACGATTGATGTTGCTTTTAAACGTCATACTTACAATTAACAACAACATATACTGTTGTAGATATCAAACTACCGACGTCATTACTAGCTGTGCATTGATAGTTTCCTGCCTGTTTCCTGTTTACGTTCGTTAGGTTCAATACTGATGTGGTACCAGGAGGAAGATTTGGTCCATTCCATGTACTTGTACATGCAGGTTTACAGTTTGCTGTACAATTAATATGAACCACGTCTAATGTTTCATTCCTGGTATAATTAGAGGCTGTTGGATAAATCACTACTTGTCGTGGTCCATCTGTAGAATTATGATATAAACATTAGCATCATAGTATACATTTTATCATGTGAATGTTATACAAACTAATTCAGAAATTGTAGCTTACACTGTAGAAAACGTCCATTATTAACGATTTCCGTTAATATGGACCGCCATCTAAATCCATGCCTCTGTGTGTACAAATTGCCAATTCAAATGACAGAAAAAACAAGTAACCCATGTTGGATATAGTTTACCTATAGCTACAAGTATTTATGAAGCAGGTTTTATAATTTATACTGATAAAGTTTTGTTAAATCAAATTATCATCGCATTTGTTTATTTAATAATGTTAATAGCACTATTATTGTACTTAGCAACAAAAGATAGTATTCGATATGATATACGCGAGGATTCGGTCCGCACATTTGTATTCACTCGAGTATTCATATGGGAAAAGGATAATCATCATAACCAACACGAGCGCAAAAGTACTGTGCTTACTACAAACACCATTATCCTACATGATTCATTATATTATTCTGCGTTGTATTAATATCATCATATAACGTTATATAAAAATATAAATAATGATATTATCACATATTTATAAGTAATAACGTAAATTTTGCCCATACGTCAACACCGGAAGTGCTACAGCGATATTAGCCCATGGGCAGATATTGGAGCAAAACTCTGATAACATGATACCAGGCCTCTTTATAAATAGATCAATTAATTTCTTTTATCCATATCAGTACTGTTATCATCCCCCAGCCGATATCGATCACTCATATCCATATTAGTTTGGTGTCTGTGTAAGAAGTTGATTTTGTTCTTTTTAATTCAATGTTGAAATGTGATAAATTTATTAATGCATGCCTTTTTCCATTTCAGGACTGTTAAAGCCCTCTGGTCGATATTGGTCTCTCGGGATGATAACAGTCCTGAAATTGAAAAGGGCATGCATTAATCTATAATTAATACACCAAATACATTTCATACTTACAGTTGACAATTACATTAACTTTAATTAATGTCAGGGAACTGATTTCATTGACTGCAATACAGTAATATACTCCGGCCTGACTTCTATCAATGTTCTGTAAGTTCAAGATAGATGTAGAACCAACAGTAAGATTAGGTCCAGTCCAGGTTGTTGCACATCTAGGGTTACAATCAGCTGCACACGTTATTTGATTAACACTACCTGTCTCAGTAACTGTATAAGTGTTATCTGGTGGTGAGATTTCAATCTGGATGGGACCATCTAAAAGTAATGAGCTATACATAAACCATTTATCAAATTGATGTTAAACTCAATAATAATGTGATGTCATCTTATTCAAATGCTTGCTACAACCACATTCATCAGCCCAAACTTCTTGTAATATAGAGAAAATAGCGATATTATTCTAATGACATAATTACTAATTGAGTATTTTAGAAATGAACTTTTCTGAATTATTTTATTTCCACCTTATATGTGTAGGTATTCCCTAACAGACAATGAATAACATATCACACTTTTTAATTTTTTGTTCGACTATTAAGAAGAAACTCACGGAAAACAAAAATATGTTTCGGTCTATATTTGTGATCTTCATTTAGAAGACTATAAGATATCCAGATAAGTAGGATTATTAATATAAGTCATCGTACTTTGGTACTTTGAATTCCATTTTATTGAATTGTTGTCTCCCATAGAAATGATCCTATTCTAAAAAATCGAGAAAGCATCAGATATGCAACAGCCGAGTTGCAAGTCAAAATCATTTGGTCTTGTTTTATAAATAAGTAAGAAACTAAAGAATAAACAAGTCAACTCGGCTATAAAATAAACTTCCTGTATGGGATGGGGATGACCCCGGGCCTCAACTCTTGAGGCATTTAATTTGTCTATTCACCCTGATCATAAATATACATGGCTTAGGGGTGGGGATCTCAACCATTAACAAGTTCCCTTCAGGTAGGGGGTGGGGTATGAACCCCGGGGCCAGAGCTATGCGGCATTTAATTTGCCTAGTCACCCTGATCATAAATATATATGGTTTAGGGGTGGGGATCTCAACCATTAAAATGTTCACTTTAGGTAGTGGGTGGGGTATGACCCCGGGGCCTGAGCTGTAATGCATTTAATTTGCCTCGTCACCCTGATCATAAATATGTGTGGTTTAGGGTGGGGATCTCGGTCAAATTTTTTATACAGATTCCCCAGGGATAAAACATGTTGCATGCACAACATTCACATTGTCATCTACACCCATACCAAATATTTAGTTTCTATCTTTTGTAGTTTCAGAGAAATATGTCATTCTCAAAATATGTACTTTTTCAATAAAAAAAAACCATGATGTTACAAGAAAAAAAACATTAGATTAATCTTAATTTCTAAATAATAGTGTAATAATGCTTCCTACCAAAAATTATGTTGATCGGCCAAAAACTAAGAGCGCTAACGCGTAAACGCCCACCTTTCGCCAAAACATAAGCCGACTGCAACTTCGTTGCAACTCGGCAAAAAAAAGCCAATGGCAATAAAGGCCATTACTTTAAAGACAGACATGCGGAAAGGTATGGCTTAACCAATTAATTGGACAATAAAACTGTCCCTTTATCATAATGTGGTCTCCAACGTCAATACAGATTGGAAAAAAAAATGATAAATCAAAGTGCTAATGGCCGGTTGGTGTTTTTTTTTTCGACAACTGTTCAAGCGGATACAATTTGGTTGTTACACACAGATATATAAGCACGGATACAAACACACACACACACACACACACACACACATATATTTATATATATATATATATATATAAACGTCTGGAAAAGTAGCCAACGTATGAACCTACGAGATGTCGGATCGGAAACAAATGTTAACGATTCTGTGCAAACAAACAAATATGATATATATAAGAAAATAACTATAAATCTACAAAAATACTATAATTACGATAAAGTTCAAGATTATGATTTTTACGTCACGATAACTGATAGTCCCTTGACAATCCAATCCTCGGATCATTTTTCAGATCAGATTAAAGACGCTGATGAAGCTTGTCGGTCAAGCGATATATCCGTCAATTTGATTATAATTATAGTCTTTTTGTAGACTTATAGTTATTTTTGCTATATTTTAACATCTTTTTTGATGTTTTGTGCTGCATTTTAGACGTTTATATATATATTATCATGGTTTTCACGAGTTTGTTTTGCTTTAAATACAAATTTAAAGTCATTCAGAGCATAATTCCTGTGATGTTGACAATCTGTCCTTTATTGAGTTAAAAGTATTTACAAATAAAAACAAACTAGAGAAAGTGTGGTGATCACAGATACCCCCGCATTCAAAATTTTCATCCAGAAACCTTTAAAGTCCCTATTTTCCAAGAGAAATAATTGGTGAACGGTAAATGTCAATTCATAATTCATGAACGGTAAATGTCAATTTCACCATAATCGAACTTCTGTATTTTACGTTACATCGTATTGTGCTAAAGTTTGAAAAGATTTGGTTGAGTTGTACCTTAAATATCATCCGGAAACCTAGAAAGTCCTTATTTTCTAAGAGAAAAAGGACCATAATTTATGAACGGTAAATGTGAAAAACACCATAATTAAACTTGACCTGTATTTTATGGTATACAGCATTGTGTTAAAGTTTGAAAAGATTTGTTTGAGCGGTACATTCGGAAACCTAAAAAGTCCCTATTTTCTAAAAGAACAAGGGCCATAACTCAGTAACGGTAAAGGTGAAATACACCGTAATCGAATTTAACATGTATTTAATGGTCCACTGCATTGTGTTAAAGTTTGACAAGATTTGGTTGTGCCATACTTTAAATTTCATCCGGAAACCTAAAAAAGTCCATATTTTCTAATAGAGAAAAAAGGCCATAACTCAGGAAAGATAAATGTAAAATACACCATAATCGAACTTAACCTGTATTTAATGATCCACAGCTTTGTGTTAAAGTTTGAAAAAAGATTTGGTTGAGCCATACTTTAAATATCGTCCGGAAATCTAAAAAGTCCATATTTTCTAAGAGATAAAGGGCCATAACTCAGGAACGGTAAATGTGAAATACATCGTAATCGAGCTTAACCTGTATTTATTTAATGGTCCACATCATTGTATTAAAGTTTAAAAACAATTTGGTTGAGAGGTACGTTAATTATTATCCGGAAACCAAAAGTGTGACGGACGGACGAACGGACATGATGACCCTATATACCCCCGACTCTCGTCGAGCGTTGGTATAAAAATGTCACCATCCCTTGCGATCATAAATGTTGGTTGTCGGATCGAAATATAGTTACCAAGTAATTTACACAGTATCGTGACAATCACTCATGCAGTGTGTGTTTTTTTCGCAATATACTTTGAAGTTTCGACGAAGGACATGTTTATACATGTATGTTATGTGTTGCAACGTTATAGTGTAGAACAAACCTAATATTAAACACACTGTGTAGAAC
>MJUT01020495.1:63907-81560 GCA_002080005.1 Gigantidas platifrons | reverse complement strand
GTTTTTGTGCTGCATTTTAGACGTTTATATATATATTATCATGTTTTCACGAGTTTATTTTGCTTTAAATAAAAAGTCATTCAGATCATACTTCATGTGATGTTGACAATCTGTCCTTTATTGAGTTAAAAGTATTTAGAAATAACAAACAAGCTAGAGAAAGTTGACCTGGTGATCACAGATAACCCGCATTCCAAATTTTCATCCAGAAACCTTTAAAGTCCCTATTTTCTTAGAGAAAAAGGGCCATAATTCATGAACGGTAAATGTCAATTTCACCATAATCGAACTTAATCTGTATTTTATGGTACATCGCATTGTGTTAAAGTTTGAAAAAATTTGGTTGAGTTGTACCTTAAATATCATCCGGAAACCTAGCAAGTTCTTATTTTCTGAGAGAAAAAGGACCATAATTTATGAACGATAAATGTGAAATACACAATAATTAAACTTGGCCGGTACTTTATGGTATACAGCATTGTGTTAAAGTTTGAAAAGATTTGCTTGAGCGGTACATTTGGAAACCTAAAAAGTCCCTATTTTCAAAAAGAAAAAGGGCAATAACTCAGGAACGGTAAATGTGAAATACACCGTAATCAAACTTAACCTGTATTTAATGGTCCACCGCATTGTGTTAAAGTTTGAAAAGATTTGGTTGAGCCATACTTTAAATTTCATCCGGAAACCTAAAAAGTCCATATTTTCTAATAGAGAATACCATAACTCAGGAACAATTAATGTAAAATACACCGTAAACGAACTTAACCTGTATTTAATGATCCACAGCATTGTGTTAAATTTTGAGAAGATTTGGTTGAGCCATACTTTAAATATCATCCGGAAACCTAAAAAGTCCTTATCTTCAAAGAGACAAGGGGCCATTACTCAGGAACGGTAAATGTGAAATACATTGTAATCGAGCTTAACCTGTATTTAATGGTCCACATCATTGTAATAAAGTTTAAAAAGAATTGGTTGAGCGGTACGTTAATTATTATCCGGAAACCAAAAGTGTGACGGACGGACGAACGGGAAACGGACGAACGGACATGGTGACCCTATACAACCCCGACTCTCGTCGAGAGAGGGTATAAAAAAATTTCAACATCCCTTGCAATCATAAATGTTGGTTGTCGGATCGAAATATAGTTACCAAGTAATTTACACAGTATCGTGACAATCACTCATGCAGCGTTTTTTTTTTCGCAATATGCTTTGAAGTTTCGACGAAGGACATGTTTATACATGTATGTTATGTGTTGCAACGTTATAGTGTAGAAAAAACCTAATATTAAACACACTGTGTAGAACCACCAAACACATTGAGGCCAAGTTGTTAGCTGCTGTTTTATGTTTTGGTAAAATATACTAGTTTCTACTCTTCCTCAATTTAATCATAAACAAAGCATCAACGCTTAGATATTTTGTCGTCTCTTGTTTTTTGCGGATTCGTATTATATATAAAACCAGTATGTCATTAGTAGACTGTTAGGCAATTAAATTGTATTTTCCACGGCCACTGATAGTTGGAAGACAGCTGTTGGGAAATCATAATTCTACTTTCCATGGGATAAAATGGTTTCAACCCTTATATATATGGATTATATAATTCAGGTTAGATAATAGTCGTATCTAATACTTACACTGAACAGCAACCTTTAGTACAACAGATGTCTTACTACTGACATCATTACTAGATAATAGTCGTATCTAATACTTACACTGAACAACAACATTTACTACAACAGATGTCTTATTACTGACGTCATAACTAGATAATAGTCGTACATAATACTTACACAGAACGACAACATTTACTACAACAGATGTCTTACTACTGAAGTCATTACTAGATAATGGTCGTATCTAATACTTACACTGAACAACAACATTTACTACAACAGATGTCTTACTTCTGACGTCATTAGTAGATAATAGTCGTATCTAATACTTACACTGAACAACAACATTTACTACAAAAGACATCTTACTACTGACGTCATACAGACTGTAACTAGATAATAGTCGTATCAAATACTTTTACTGAACAACAACATTTACTACAACAGATGTCTTATTACTGACGTCATTACTAGATAATGGTCGTATCTAATACTTACACTGAACGACAACATTTACTACAACAGATGTCTTACTACTGACGTCATTACTGGATAATAGTCGTATCAAATACTTACACTGAACAACAACATTTACTTCAAAAGGTGTTTTACTACTGACGTCATTACTAGATAATAGTATTTTTTGGAAACGATCATAGTCACACTCATTCTTTGATTAATACTTCTACAGGTAAAATCAATGATAGGGGTGATCTCAAACAAGGTATTTAAAGGGTAATTGTAAAAGAGAAGCCACCAAGATTTAAAAAATTCATGAGTGAAGTCAAATGTCTGTACGATATTTATTGATAGAGCAGAATGTGTCGACGTCTCACAAATGCACCACATAGTTCTACAATTTTCTTCATTTTGCGCCTTGGATGACGCCATAGTGGACCAATAACTCTGTACCGTTTAATATCGCAAATTGCATGCTCAACTTTGACCCTATAATGTGTGATTAGCCGATTGAGTTTTCTGCATTGTCTTCGTATATGTGGAGGGCGCAAATTTAGTTGTCGACGGGTGCATGGTGTCACTAGGGGATAACGGCTGGTATAAATCTTATCAGCCAATACTACAACGTTTTGTGGAAAATTTAGTTCTGCATTGTATCCGATTTGTGGCATCATTCCAAATTGTTGAGCATCAGTTTGATGTCCTAGAAATTCAGACTGAATGTGACAAATTCTCCCTGTGTTATCAACAACGATTTGGGTGTGTATTGTATGTAAATGTCTGTGTCCTGAAAAATAAAGTTCTTGGGGATCGGTTTGGGGTCGATAAATTTCAGAAGACGTCTACAACACCAACTGCCGCCGGAAGCTTGTTCCCAGTTACCGATTTTGTCCGTCTATTCGGCAAGTGTTGGCTACTTGCATGAAACTTTTCCCACATAACAGGAATGAACCAGTTAATTTCATCATGTACTGTAGTTACACTTATATCAAATAACAAAGACAGAAGGTGGTAAGATGGATAGGAACGAAGCCACAACATAACAAGCATTACTATATTTCTTGGTGATATTCGGTGCGGACGACCTGTCGCTTGAAACCTTTCATTTTGCAGTTGCGTCGTTATGTCTAACAAAGTTTCTGGTGTCTCACCCGTTGTCTCAAAAAACGAATACCTGTTTGCCGAAAACATTGAATAAACATCTCTGCCCTCCCAGTAATATATCTCATGGTTTCTAATTCTGTATCTCAACTCCATAAGTTAATCAGGTGGTGGTCGAATAATAATGAAAATAACTTAAATAAGAAGTCGTAGAAAACTGGCTTTCGTCGGGTGGTACACAGAATAGAGCAGGTAATACTTGTACTTGTATTTAAAGAAATAATGCTTACCTGCAACAATTTAGCTACTTCTGGTAACAAAGGCAATTCTAGATACTAGTAATCTTTAGTACGACCTTGAATGTTGAAAATGAGTCAAACGCACCCGCATGCCGCAACTACATGTATAAATTCCTGACTTCGAGAGTGTGCATATAAGCTCAACGAAATGATATAGATAATATAAAACGACTTAATTGCTTATTATATCGTTAAACATAATTTATTGTACGTATATATATTTTTAACATACAATGACTGAAATTTAAGAATAACTCGAGTCCACAATATAATTGCTATCCATTTTCAAAAGACGAGAATAATTGTATATAAAATGTTAGAAAAGAAGGAAACAAAACTCCACAGCAATATTTCTTTGTGAAAAAAAAATACGCGACAGTTTTACAGTGAATATCTTAAAACTTTTCTGTACCGTAAAGTACCGAAATTGTTTTATCCTTATGAGAACAAATGAATCTGTAATTTAAAAAACAATAACATCTAAATTAATACTGATGCAAATGGGAGTCGTGCATCTTAGCGGTCTTTATACATTTATAACATGCCATAAACATCTCATTCGTACCGTTATCACTTTTGAGACGCCCCAAGTCAAAAACGTCACAAGTAGAAGTGTGAGTATGGTTACGATTATGACTTAGATAGTTTCCGAAAAAGTATAATATCGTACCTAATACTTACACAGAACAACAACATTTACTACAACAGATGTCTTATTACTGACGTCATTACTAGCTGTACACTGATAGTTCCCTGTTTGATTCATGTTTATGTTCTGTAGGTTAAGTACATGTGTGGTATCAGCAGGTAAATTAGGTCCACTCCATGTCATTGTACAAACAGGTTTACAGTCAGCAGTACACTGGATTTGATTCAGATTTTCTGTCTCCTTTAATGTGTAAGACTGAGTTGATGGTGTGATGATCACCTGATTGGGACCATCTAAAAAGAAACAATACATATAAATTACAGAATGCATATAGCTACTACTGATGAAATAATTTTACCAACCAATCTGTAAACTTTAAGCCTACCTGATGTATGTTATTCCAGAAAGGCTTCGTACTACCTAAGTACCTCTGCTGGTTGACTATTAACACCAAAAGGTATCATCAGCCCTATAGTCAGGTTTCCGGCAATATAATAGTTTATTAGATATATTTGCTATTGCATATTCGGATCATCTGAAAAATATTTAGGACTTGAACGGAGATAACAAAATACAGAGATTATTAATATTAGAGATAATAATAATACTGCGGAAAAATCAATTGATAAGTAGATGTTTGTCCGCTGACTTCTGGAGTTTACCAAATGAGGTCATTATACGTAGAAGGTTGTCAAAATTGTTGAAGATTGCTCTTTCAACTTTCAATTATACTTAGATTTTACAAGATTTTATTCTTTTTTATTTTTGGTGTTTATTGCCACTTTCAGTAATATTTCAGCTATATCATGAGCATCAGTTTTAGTGGTGGAAGAAACCGGAGTACCCGGTGAGAGCCACCGACCATGGGCAAGCAACGAGTCGAATGCACCCTTTTTGTAATTTACAAAGCCGGGCGCACACCCACGCCGTATTGGTGATAGGCTTGTATGAGTTATTAGGTAATCCAGCTACCTATTGATTGAGCCACCCTGTCCCTCGATTTTTTCAAGAAATTAGTGATGTATGGTCATATATGCTTTATTATCCCCTCGCCAACGAAGTTGCGAAGGGATATAGTAACGCTACCGTCCGTCCGTAACATCCTTGTGAACACTCTAGAATCAACATCCTTCAATGGATTCCGACCAAACTTGGCACATACTTAGTCCTTAAGAGAACCTGGAACCCTATTGATGTTCAAGGTCATAGGTCAAAGGTCAAGGTCACCGGGTGAAATTTTTACCGCATAATATCCTTGTGAACACTCTAGAATCAACATCCTTCAATGGATTTTGACTAAACTGGCTACAGACTTAGTTTTTAAGACAATCTAGAACCCTAGGGATGTTTCAGATCATAGATGAAAGATCATGCTCACCGGGTCAAAATTTTACTGCGTAATATAATATCCTTGTGAACACTATATAATCAACATCCTTCAATGAATTTTGACCAAATTTTGTACATACTTAGTCCGTAAGAGAATATGGAACCCTATTGATTTTGAAGGTCATAGGTCAAAGGTCAAGGTCACCGGATAAATTTTTTCCGCATAACATCCTTGTGAACACTCTAGAATCAACATCCTTCAATGGATTTTGACCAAACTTGGTACATACCTAGTCCTTCAGAGAATTTGGAACCCTATTGATTTTCAAGGTCAAAGGTCAAGGTGACCGGGTCAAATTGTTTACCATGTAACATCCTTGTGAACATTCTAGAATCAACATCCTTTAATGGATTTTGACCAAACCTGGTACATACCTAGTCCTGAAGAGAATCTGGAATCCTATTGATTTTCAGGGTCCTAGGTCAAGGTCACCGGACCAAATTTTAAGGTGAGGGGATACGCCACGCTTTGCGTAGCCCTTGTTGTTATGAAGTTGTCATGGACACCATTATCCTTATATTATATTATTCTCTATACAAAGTGCGCAGTATAGACCATCTTAAGTGAACATATATATTAGACAATTGTACATGCACTTCCTATCAGTTCCAAAATCATGTAATACTATGAAATTAGGACAAATACTTTATATATGGCCATGATGATGAAATGAAGAAAGGATAGATTGGGAGCTATCTTGATCGTTGTTCGATGGGTATAATATGAAACGAACTAAGAGGTTCCAAATTTATAGCATCATAGCTACGCTTTACGGTATTAATGTCGCAATACGGGAATAATACAACAAAACTTATTTCCTCTCAGGTTCTAATTAAGAAATATAAAAATGTGAAATATAGCGTAATAGAAATTTCCATAAGGATAACTGAACATGTTGACTAGATGTTATTTGTAGAACGCCATAGCTGTCTTACACTTTTGACTAAGTAAAGTAGCGGTTTCATCAATAAATGATGAATATCTAGATTGGGTATTAAGAGATGTGATTAAAGTTCGTTCTCTGTAGGGAGAAAGTGTGTAGAAACAAATATCGATTGCAAAGGGCATCCGAATGCAGTGATGGCTGCTTAGAAAATGTCAACGAGTTGATAATAACAATACATCGAAAACTGTGTTAGGTGGTTTGTTTTAAAGCATTACTTATTCTCGAATTCTGTTCGAGTAAGCTCTGACAAGAGAAAGAGATTAGAAAATGTATCTGTAGTACAAACATTTATATTTAAGTTCTCACGATGTATTCCTGGAATAACCCTTAAAAGATTAGAAAGCCTAATAATAATATGTGTCTTTGGGAGCAAGAAAGCAACAGCCTAAACAGGATACCCAAAATCAGCTCAGATTTATCTAAGCTTAAATATCAATAGCAGTATTTAGAAACTGCAAACTTGGGTATCAGTGCCGAGGAAGTGACTACTGGGTGGATGATACACCCTCGGACTAATGGTCTACCAGCAGACAAGGCGTCTGATTACCAGAAAAAATACTCTCAGCCAAAGTACTTTTTCAATCTTTTTACAGAGTGGTTTATCATATGGAAGAGCGAGACAGACTATGGAACAGTGGTACGAGTTGTACATTATGAAACAAGTAACGTCTACCGAGAATATGGTGAATTGTGGATACTTACTGATATACGTCAACCATGTAGCACACGGGTAACGCCAGGCACATCACTATACTACCACAGCAAGTTAATAAGGGCTGTACTTGCTTCACTGCAACCAAGTGTAACTGAAAATCTGGTGGATTACTACCTGAGGCCCTTATCATAATCAATTCAAATAATTCTAACGGCTCGTGGTTAAAATTTTTAATTTAACTCTCTCGCGTGGAGAAATATCGTAACCCACGGGCAATTGAAGGAGAATCTATATATATTTTTTCGTCTTCTTCGCCGTTAAATTATTATTTTCCCGACAGAGCCGATCTAGCAGGCAATTTGTTACGGACTGAGTGAGTGATTGTTGCTTAACCCCAATTCAGCATATTTTCAGCTATATCATAGGGAGAACAAGTAAATTGTCAGTGAGATGATGATGAGATCCGCTTAGTTGGATTTGTGTAGTGCTAGCTCACTGAAATAACAGTCCGCGGATAGACATGTCGCTGCACTCGGACACATTATTCTGATTGCGAGCCAACCAGTCTTTGCTCTTTCTCTCCTTAATGATGTGTGTTTAGCGGAGAAATAACAAATACCAATTTCATAGTCTTTGGTTTCACCCGACCGGGTTTCGAACCCACGATCTACCGCACTCTATACGAGCACGCTAACCATTACTCCACCGATTCGATTTGTTCAGGATTGAAATGACTGTCTTGGCTAGATGAGCCAACCAGAACAAAAGGCAAACGCTACGTATTCCGGAACTAGACAATATATTCGGACCTATTTTCTTTACTTCTCAAAAGTAAATGTCTTGAAAATTAATTTTATGAAAACATTTTAATATATGCTTCAGTAAACCTTATGAGAATCTTTTTCAACACCAGTTTTTTTTATATACGCATCAGTAAACTACAATAAGAATCCTGCAACGCCAGTTTGACGACGGATATTGTGTATACACACAAAAGTTAACTAAGCGAACATTTTTCACCAAGAACATATATTTTATCTTCATAGAATAGCTATTAAATGTACTTAGTCTGTCGGACTTTCGGACTGTCGTACTACTGGACTCTCGGACTACAGGACCGTCGGACTATCGGGCTGTCGGATTATAGGTCTGACACCCCTTTCCAGATTGTTGTCTCACATTTTGTACTATTCATCTACTCTCCATGAAAGATAGGGGACAGTACAAAATGCATTGGGGGAGTGGAGCCGCTAAATAACTGTTAAACAAAACTAGTGTCTCAATTAAATACATTTAAAAATAGTATTTGGTAATTTTTGTTAAACCAATCATAGTATATAAAAAGAGAACGAACTATAATTACATATATTGATGGAAATAAAAAGTATGAAAAGTGATCCATTCATACTTTCATCTACATCAATGTAGTAAAATTATACATTTAATAATACTTACACCACATGACTATCGTCTTGTTAGAAGATCTAACGACACTCCATCCCTCTATGTTAACAGCTGTACAGTATAATATCTTGCCGTCATCATTTATATTTCCTGTATACGTCAGTTCACTAGATGATATAAATTTGTCATCACTACAGTCGGTGTTACAAACATCAAGTTGTGATGAAGCTGAAGTAGTTATATTTGTGGTAGATAAATACCACTGTATTCTACTTGATGGCCGTGCAGCGTTCGTTGTACAAGAAAATGTCTGATCTCTATTTGAAACAACTTCTACTGGATTTTTATCTGTTGGCGTCGATAAAAGTGTAGTTGATGATATTGGAACTGGAAATGAACGATATGTGTGTGTGATAAATATTGGGTATGAATGTTCTTTCAATTACATGGTTTTATATAAATAAAGAAAATTGACCCAAGCATTTGTATCTAAAATAAATATCTACATCTGCATAGCACAATGATGATAGTACATAATGAATATGTAGCTGCTTCGTAGGAAAGTAGTTTATATTGTTAGCGAATTGCAGCTTATGCTACATCCAGGAGTAGGGCTCCAGATGCATGTACTTGCACAAATGTGAATCTTCGATTATCAGTGATTCTTATTTCTAGTTTTAATTTTAATTTTGTTGTTGCTTCATTAAATCGTGTTTCATTTTCCATGTGTAGCTGATTTTGAACTTCCAATGTTATAGCCCAGTGAATCTATTAATACAAATTGAAAACAACAAATTAATTCGTTAAAGGTCAAAGACCAAACATTTGTTTTAAAGTTGGTACATAATTAACAATACAACATAAACTTTCAAACCGACATAAAACGGTAATGACAAGACATGCACATCGCACAAAATAAGTACAATGAAAGACATGCAACTGTGGTGGTCATTTGCCGTGACCCCTGTGTCTCCAGAATGAGTGCGCATGTGGCAAGCGCCTTCCTGTGCCATGACTGGCAGAAGATCAGAGAGATAAACTAGTTGAATTCAACAGATACCTTGATTTTATTAACGAACAACACTACAGCAACTTTAAAGTTCTGTTGTTAAAGATTCCTAAATTTATTACGATACATAAATTTCTTCTTTCAGTTTTGTATCAAATGCATAGCTCTATCGATCTTAGCTAGGCTAAATATAGCGGCCACTGAGCTAGCGACTAATCAGGCGATGTGTCTCAAAACCAAACAAATTAATAAAAGTAAAATGTACTTTTAAAAATATCTAGTGACCAATAACAAATATATTGCTGTAAATGCATATTCAACACATTGAATCGACATCTGGGCGTACAAGAAATATATTTAGACCCACCCCACAACACCAAGGTTGATATTTGACACCCTACTGTGCACTTGAGGTTAAATATCTCTCTTAAGCACTTTGGTGAGTTACCTCAAGTCGACTTGAACATTGCCGTTTTTACAGGAAATATTAATGGAGACCACCCCCAATATTGAAGTTGACATTTGACATCCCGTTGTGGACTTGAGAGGCAGAATACCACACAGACACCTTACATGCCATGTGGACACATTTTATTTACTCCAGAAGTAGATTAAAACATTGCCGCTTTGAATTTTACAGGAGATATTTATATATCCCCTCCCTCTTCCAATATCAAAGTTGAAAGTTGATAACTTGTTGTTGGTTTCAGGTGCATAATTTCACCTAGGCATGTATGTCAGTTAAAGGCAAGGTCAATACCATTGACTTAATCACCAATTTGGCAAGAATATTTGGGGGGTCTACTTGGAGTTTACATCAAAGGTATTCCCCGGGCCTTTAATTCACTTAAATATTTGTGTGGGGTTTTGCACCTCAAGCCCACATCAGACTGTCAAATTTCAACTTCGATATTGGGGGGTGAGCTCCATTAACATATCTTGTAAAATACCCAATGGCAGCGTTCTTGTTCACACGGGGTTTAAATCAAAGTGCTTGGGTGGAATTCTGCACCTCAAGTACACAATAGGGTATCATATATCAACTTTGGTATTGTGGGGTGGAAATATTTCTGTATGTGTATGTCCAGATGTCGATTCAATGTGTTGAATATGCATTTACAGTAATATATTTGCTATTGGTCTCTAGAAATCTTTAAAAGTACATTTCACTCTTATTAATTGTTTTGGTTTGAGACCTATCGCCTTATTGGTCGCTAACTTAGTAGTCGCTATAAATTGGTCGCTAGCTTGAGCCTGGTCCTAACTATTACAATTTTTGGAATTTGGGCCCCTTTTAGAACCTTTTTAGAAATAAAATATACAATGTACATGTATTAGCAAAATTGTTGATGTTGTCCATAAAAGCTCCATGAAGAGTTTATCATTTTGCAAATAAAACGACTTTAAATTGGCTGAAAAATGAAAAAAATTAAATATTGAAATTTCCCCGATTTGAACTCAAAAACGGTAAAAGTTATAATAATTCCAAAATGCATTTTTCAAAAAGGTAAATTAAAAAACAACCATCAAAATCAGATAAAAAATGAACTCTCCAAGTACAAATAACTGAATCATCCATTTTGCACCTTATGGCCCCTTGTTTGGAAACAGGTAGGGTTACAAATCCCCTAATCAATACCAATCATTATATATTGCCAAGGATCATTCAGAACAACTTGTCAACAACAGCTGTTGTTTTTTTTTTTACTTTATTCTTTTAGTCAACTAGAACTTAAGTAATCGCACGGTGATCATTCTGTCTACGCACGGGTACCGATAGCGCCATAACATAATATGACTCCAATTTCATAAAAAAAAAAAATGTAGGCCATATCAATGTCCATGGTGCTTTCGAACTTCTGGACACAAATAATTATAAACCGTTGCAATACCGTAAAATAAATAATATATTAATATGTATCAGTATAACACCGAAGAACACGCATACCTTTGTTGTATAACAGTTACATAATGTGTAAATATTATTTAGAAAGGCCCCATGTGATTGGTCAAAAGTTTAAACGTCATCAGTCATTAAACGCAGAACAACTCAACCACGCCCACTTCCGGGAACTATTTTCGAATGTCAAGAAAACTATTAATTACCCACAGCTGAGCATATGGAATATTTAAACATATAGTAATTCAATTATATTTAATAATGTAAAAATGTAATAGTAAGTATTAAACGCTATCGCGCTTCAAACAAAATGCACTTTCATTAACGCTTTCACACGCCAATTGAATGATCAGATACGTCACATATCATTGTGCTGTCTCGAAAATATTTTCGATCTCACATAATTTGTTTTGCCTTTCATGTTTTTTTTTTTACAATACCTGAAGAATATCATTCCAGAAACGCGTTGTGCTCACTATGTTACACGTCTACGTTTTCATTGTACTGTTTTACTCCTATTGCTCAGCGGTCTTACACAATAACCAAGATGGATGTAATACGACTTCTTTACAGTAAATATTGTGCCTTTATGGATTGGTATTATTTATCAATTCACGTCTGGACATAAATAATATTTTATCATTTCTACGTTAACAAATATTGGACCTGGGTTGTTTTAGATTGCGGGTAAAGATTGTTCAGATGTCCTTCGCTGATATATCCACGAGCCGAGTTGTGCCTTATTCATTTTCATCAGTTTGTCACCCGGGTATGTCACAAGCAAATTGTATTTCCCAAGATATTCAAACACATGGGAGACAAATACAATCAAAATTTTCTTAGACCAATCACAATGGATTAGCTTGCATATTTAATGCAAGCTAATCCAGACAAATTTCAAGCTTTGGCAATAGGCAAGAACACTTTTAAAAAACAGAATTGCTTTGATTTAAAGGGTAGCAAGATAAAGTGTGAAGAACATGTTAAACTTCTTGGTGTTGCAATATACCTTGAATTAAATTTTGATAAGCATATATCAGAAATGTGTAAAAAAAAATCTGCTCGTCAACTTAATGTTTTGAAAAGAATTGGTAGATATTTAAATAAGCTGGGTCGACTAACTATTTACTATTCATTTATATTATCCAATTTCTATTATTGTCCTGTTACATGGCATTTTTGCAGTGAGAAAAATACTAAGAAAATGGAAAAAAAATCAAGAAAGGGCACTCAGGTTTATTTATGATGACTATGTTTTAAATTATGAGGAATTACTGGAAAAATCAAAAATGCTATCACTTAAAGTTAGAAGATTAAGAAGCATAGCAATTGAAATGTTTAAAATTATACATAAAGAAAGCACTATTTATTTACATGATTTAGTCAATATTAAAAAACATAATTATTCCTTTAGATACGAAAGCACAGTAGATGTACCATCTGTAAAAACAACAAGGTATGGTCTGAAATAATTCCGTTATTTTTCAACCAAACTATGGAATGAGCTACCAAACTATATTAGATTAGAACAAAACTTAAATCAATTTTCAAAATTATTCAATACTTGGAATGGTGGCTCATGCCATTGTAGTGCTTGCATGTAAACAGTTTGTCTTGTTATGCTTGATGTACTTAGTGCTATAGAGTTAATATTACCCTATTCTGATCTGCAATTATGCTTTTAGATTAGTTCTGATTAATTTTATATGTAACTGTATTTATGTATGCATGATTTTGCTTTTTTGAATGTCTGTGTATACATGAGCTTATGATTTTATGTTTTTAGATTCATTTCTGATTAATCTTATTATGTATGCATGAGTTTGCTTTTATGTATGTCTATGTATGCATGAGCTTATGTTTTTATGCTCTTAGATTCAGTTCTGATTAATGTTATATGTAACTGTGTTTTATATATGCATAAGTTTGCTGTTATGTATGTCTATATATACACGAGCTTATGTTTTATACTAATGTCTATGCATGCATGTTTTTGCTTTGTGATGTCATATAATATGTACTTGTAAAGTTATTTTATACCTGTATGTGCTTTTTATGTAATAGTCGATTCAAAAACTCACTAGAGCTTATGTTATGTGTTATAGATATTCGACTTTAAATAATACTTATTTGAATTGATTTGACATTTGATTTGAGCTGCATGGATATTCACTGGAACTTCATGGCAAAGAAACTTATATGGAATTATTAAACGATATGTATACATCGGACTTTGCAAGTCGACGATAATTATTCTTCTCTCGATATGTGGAAATTACATACGAAAGTATCTCAGATTAACAATAAGAGAAACATTTAACACCACATAATGTTTTAGACATGTTGTGTAGAAGACGATTTTACAAATTGTTGACTTGATTTATTCTGTAATAAATTGCTTACCGCTTGATATAAAATTTTACAAAATTCAATTAGGGGTTCTAGAATGAAAGGATTTCGAATAAATATTTCATTTTATAATTCTATATCAATCTAGTCCTCGTGAATATGTAAAGCATGGATAAGTCTGGCACGCCAGTGCTTCCATCAGAAGGTCTCAAAATGGACAACCTCTGTTGTTTTCCAGTATTGATTTAAAAAAATTGTAAATAAAACTATGAACACATTAATTGTAATTATAATGATAAACTAAAATAACTCACCATTAACATAAAGTATCTTTGTATTTGAGTCTGCTCCTCCGAATATAGTTTTACATTTCCATTCTGTTCCATGTAAACTTTCTGACATATCAGATCCTGGTATAGTTACGGTATAGGTGTTAGTTGTAGGGTTACATGTGTATGTATAATCTGTTATGTGACCTCCGTTAAATACACATGCACCATCTGTATTAGCACCAGTAATGGTACATATAGTAGTAATACCTCTGATGAATGCTAAAACAGTCTCTGTAGTGACACATGTGAAGGTATAATCTAGTCCAACAGTGGCTTTATCTGATGACGTTGTTAGAGTAATACCTACAAATTGAACGCACAATTAATTAATTCCAGTCAAACAACTAAATATATATTGAAGCACTAACGACAACCTGTGATTCTTGTGAATCAAGTCGTCCCGAGTTATTAGTTAGAGTGGTCACTGTAAAGTTATGACAGAATAAACAAGTTCATTTGTGGTTTAGCATGTTGAAGTTATATCATTTCTGATATTCATACTACGAGGTAGGTATCATCAAGGAACCTATAACATGAAACTATATAATAAATCAATATGAAGGTGTGTGTGAAAAGTAAGGGCAATGGTATTTAACGCCACTTTCAACAATATGTAAGTTTTATTGGTGGAGGAAACAGGAGTACTCCGAGAAAACCACCGACCTATCACAAGTCACTGACAAACTTTATCACATAATGTTGCATTGAGTACACATTGCCACGAATGCACTTTAGTGGTGATAGGTACTGATTGCACGGGTATTTGTAATTCCAACTACCATACGATTACGACCACGACGGACTGAACAATATATGTAAATGAGTTTGGAACTCGTATGTCATCTTTATGTAATCAATAGCACGGCAAATAAATACATTCACATTGTTGAAAGTAGAATAATACACTAGTAAATATAACTTTAGGATGGAGTATACATTTATTTTTAAATCAATATATTGAGTCGCGACTATGACGTGATTGAAGTAGACGACCACATATTGGAATTGTGTAAATTTTCAGATGACTTTTACCTAGAGGACCACAGATTGAAATTTTGTTATTTTGGGGATGAACTTTACCTACACATACTCGTATGCACTAGATATCAATTGTCTAAATAGAATCGTGAGTTTCAAGTTTGACAAATACTTACAAAAAAATGTATATTATACGAGAGGATTGAAAGGCCCCTCGTGGTCGTCATCGTATGGCAGCTACGTGTGCAATCGTGCAATAAGTGTCTATCACCACTAAAGTTGTGAGTTCGAACCCCGTTCATGACGAGGTGTACTCAATACAACATTATACAATTAATGACTTTTAATGAGGTGGATACAATTATTTATTAACCCAGGAACATTATATTTACCAAGATCTGATGGCCCTCGGGTCGATATCAAGGTTTCAGGTTGATAACAAGGGCAATATGAAAAAGGTCATATGCATCAATCTATTATTATCAAAGAACGTTTCTAGGGACGTCAGCCAATCAGAAAAGACATTATCTGAAGTCATATAATAATATGTGATAACATTTGGCTGTGACTTGCAACAGGTCGGTAGTTTTCTCTGGATACTCCGGTTTCCTCCACTAATAAAACTGACATATTGTTGAAAGTGGCGTTAAACAGTATAAACCAAACTAAACCAAATTATTCAAATTATTGAAGTTATGCTTTTGAATTGTATCAAACATAAACAACATTATATACAATGTATAATATTTTGTTTCTTGAGATCACAATTCATATTAACATAATGTGTCTAAACTAAATCTAACATAAACATAATACTTGTTTTTAAAGTATTATTAATAGGGACCGGGGACCTTTGCCAAGTCGGGTTCTTAAAGAAGCATAAATGTATTATTCAATTTATCAATACAAATTTAATTGGACAGTATAATCCTATGGCATATGTATGTGTATTTCAGTAATAAGCCCAGCTATCCCTTGGTTATAGATTCCTTATCCATGTTTCTTCAGTTTGGATAATTTACCTGTTCATAGACTGTGAGTCGTTCTACAATGACCAGTACGACATTCCCCTCTACTTATAAGTTAAACAATTATATTATACTGTTCATTCTTGATTGAGAAAATAAACTCAACATGAATATGTCTAGATGTAAGTTTATTATTTATGGTACGAATTGATCGACTATCTGTATGATGCTTATTTATAAATTGAATTATGTCACAACATAATAAATATAGAAAAAAATACAAAAGAGGTAACTAGTAGCTGTAAATCGAAGGACAGACAATACAATGAACAAATGAAAAAGGATAAAACACTGCACAGATTAATAAAGATTGAACAACAATAATCATAAAAATAAACAAAAAAAAAACAAAAAACAAAAAACAAAAAACAAAACAAAACAACAAAACAAAACAAAACAAAACAGGCATGTACGCAGATGCTCCAGATGGTCAACAGTTCTGCTCCAATCGTTGCTCCCGTCATGTTGCTGAGACGACTTTTGCATCATCCGACACCTTCATACGTAAATAAATACAATATGAGCATGGTACATAGAAAATAGGAGTATAATATTTATATACTAGCTACTGATATTGCCCTCCATATCAGTACTATTGTGCTTATTGCATTGAAAACCAGAATCTGACGCATACATTATGTACAATATAAATGCACAGAAAATGTCAACCAGAGGCCTGTTTTACGAAACTATCCTAAGACATGTCATAAGACCATAATTAGGACCATCTTAGGACATGTCTGAGACAGCACAACGAAGCTGTATAAAGACCATCCTAGTTAAGACAATCCTAAGATATGCATTTATCAAAATATTCATATGGAGTGGAGATAATTAGCCCAATAAATAAAAAAATAATTTTATATGAATTATTAGCTTTCAATAAATTTAAAATCAGAAATAAATTTAAGTCAAAAGACGATTTGGAGTTAATCACACGTTTTAGAGTTAAAATGTCTCTTCTGTACAATATGCATTTCGAATTTTTCAGTCTATATTGACATTATTAAGTTGTCAAACGAGTTATTTTCGGGTAGTCCACTATACAGATGAAAACAGTGAGTAAAGTCGTGCAAATCATGTTCTTTTGTATGAAATACTTTCACCTTATATAAATAGAGTCGTATTTTGAAAGTAACGCATACATCCAAAATGAACCGAACATGTAGCCCGAACTTATCGATGGTATTTTTTATTATGTGAATTAATAATAATTTATTTTACTGTGTGTATTTAATTATTATCTTTTTTATATTTATTGAAATGTAGTTGTTTTCTTAAGATGGTCCTAAGTCACCTAATGCATTGTCCTAAAGCTAGGATACAATTTAGGACATATCTTAACTTAAGAGGTGGTCGATAAACAGACTTAAGACAAGGACATGTCCTAAAACCATCCTAAGATATGTCTTAGTCCTAAGGCATCTTCGTTAAACAGGCCTCAGGATCATTGAAGGTGTCCCTAAGCGTGATCACTTTCGTTATTACCTAATTTGAATTGACTACAACAATTGTTTGAATGGTGTTCAACT
>MJUT01020495.1:49328-62229 GCA_002080005.1 Gigantidas platifrons | reverse complement strand
AACTTAATGTTTTGAAAAGAATTGGTAGATATTTAAATAAGCTGGGTCGACTAACTATTTACTATTTGTTATATTATACTTCGAGTCCAAAAACAAGCCCAATTATCTCCCGAAATAAAGACTCGAAAACGAGGCAGTCCACTGCCGGTCCATATAACGTTATATGGACCGGCTGCCCTAACAAAGACAAATAGGGAAAATAAAACGTAAAGTATAATATTCATTTATATTATCCAATTTATATTATTGTCCTGTAATATGGCATTTTTGCAGTGAGAAAAATACTAAGAAAATGGAAAAAATTCAAGAAAGGGCACTCAGGTTTATCTATGATGACTATGTTTTAAATTATGAAGAATTACTGGAAAAATCAAAAATGCCATCACTTAAAGTTAGAAGATTAAGAAGTATAGCAATTGAAACGTTTAAAATTATACATAAATAAAGACCTATTTATTTACTGGATTTAGTCAATATTAAAAAACATAATTATTCCTTTAGATACGAAAACACAGTTGATGTACCATCTGTAAAAACAACAAGGTATGGACTGAAATCATTCCGTTATTTTTCAACCAAACTATGGAATGAGCTACCAAACTATATTAGATTAGAACAAAACTTAAATCAATTTTCAAAATTATTGAATACTTGGAATGGTGGCTCATGCCATTGTAGTGTTTGCATGTAAACAGTTTGTCTTGTTATGCTTTATGTACTTAGTGCTATAGAGTTAATATTACCCTATCCTAATCTGCTATTATGCTTTTAGATTCAGTTCTGATTAATTTTATATGTAACTGTGTTTTATATATGCATGAGTTTGCTTTTATGTATGTCTATATATACATGAGCTTATGTTTTATACTAATGTCTATGCATGCATGTTTTTGCTTTGTGATGTCATGTAATATGTACTTGTAAAGTTATTTTATACCTGTATGTGCTTTTTATGTAATAGTGGATTCAAAAGCTCTCTAGAGCTTATGTCATGTGTTATAGATATTCGACTTTAAATAAAACTTATTTGATTTGATTTGATATTTGATTTGAGCTGCATGAATATTCACTGGAACTTCATGGCAACGAAACTTATATGGAATTATTAAACGATATGTATACATCGCACTTTGCAAGTCGACGGTAATTATTCTTCTCTCGATATGTGGAAATTGCATACGAAAGTATCTCAGATTAACAATAAGAGAAACGCTTAACGCCACATAATGTTTTAGACATGTTGTGTAAAAGACGATTTTACAAATTGTTGACTTGATTTATTCTGTAATCAAATGCTTACCGGTTGATATAAAATTTTACAAAATTAAATTAGGGATTCTAGAATGATTGGGTTTCGAATAAATATTTCATTTTATAATTCTATATAAATCTAGTCGTCGTGAAGATGTGAAGATGGATATATCTGGCACGCCAGTGCTTCCATCAGAAGGTCTCAAAATGGACAACCTCTGTTGTTTTCCAGTATTGATTTAAAAAAAATGTAAATAAAACTATGAACACATTAATTGTAATTAGAATGATAAACTAAAATAACTCACCATTAACATAAAGTATCTTAGTATTTGATCCTGCTCCTCCGAATGGATTTTTACATATCCATGCTGTTCCATGTAAATTGTCTTTCATGACAGATCCTGGTATAGTTACGGTGTAGGTGTTAGTTGTAGGGTTGCATGTGTATGTATACTCTGTTGTGTAGTCTCCGTTAAATAAACATGCACCATCTGTATTAGCGCCTGTAATGGTACCTATAGTAATAATACCTCTGGTGAATACTAAAACAGTCTTTGTAGTGACACATGTGAAGGTATAATCTAGTCCAACAGTAGCAGTTTCTGATGACGTTGTTAGAGTAAAACCTACAAATTGAACGCACAATTAATGAATTACAGTCAAACAACAAAATATATATTGAAGCACTAACGACAACCTGTGATTCTTGTGAATGAAGTCGTCCCGAGTTATTAGTTAGAGTGGTCACTGTAAAGTTATGACAGAATAAACAAGTTCATTTGTTGTTTAGCATGTTGAAGTTATATCATTTCTGATATTTATACTACGAGGTAGGCATCATCAAGGAACCTATAACATGAAACAATATAATAAATCAATATGAAGGTGTATGTGAAAAGTAAGGGCTATGGTATTTAACGCCACTTTCAACAATATGTCAGTTTTATTGGTGGAGGAAACAGGAGTACTCGGAGAAAACCGCCGACATATCACAAGTCACTGACAAACTTTATCACATAATGTTGCATTGAGTACACATTGCCACGAATGCACAACTTTCGTGGTGATAGGTACTGATTACACGGGTATTTGTAATTCAAACTACCATACGATTACGACCACGACGGCCTGAACAATATATGTAAATGAGTTTGGAACTTGTATGTCGTCTTTATTTAATCAATATCATGGAAAATAAATACATTCACATTGGCAAAAGTAGAATAATATGTTAGTAAATATAACGTTAAGATGGAGTATACATTTATTTTTAAATCAATATCTTGAGTCGCGACTATCAAGTGATTGACGTAGACGACCACATATTTGTATTGTGTAAATTTTGAGATGACTTTTACCTACACATACTCGTATACACTAGAGATCAATTGTCTAAATATAATCGTGAGTTTCAAGTTTGACCAATATTTACAAAAAAAAATTATATTATACGAGAGGATTGAATGGCCCCTCGTGGTCGTCATCGTATGGCAGCTACCTGTACAATCGTGCAATCAATGTCTATCACCACTTAAGTTGTGAGTTCGAACCCCGTTCATGGCGAGGTATACTCAATACAACATTATGCAATTAATGACTTTTAATGAGGTTGATGCAATGGTTTATTAACCCAGTAACATTATATTTACCAATGCCAGATGGCCCTCGGGTCGATATCAAGGTCTCGGATTGATAACAAGGGCAATATGAAAAAGGTCATATGCATCAATCTATTATTATCAAAGAAGGTTTCTGGAGACGTCAGCCAATCAGAAAAGACATTATCTGAAGTCATATAATAATATGTGATAACGTTTGGCTGTGACTTGCGACAGGTCGGGAGTTTTCTCTGGATACTCCGGTTTCCTCCACTAATAAAACTGACCTATTGTTGAAAGTGGCGTTAAACAGTATAAACCATACTAAACCAAATTATTCAAATTATTGAAGTTATGCATTTTGAATTGTAGCAAACATAAACAACATTATATACAATGTATAATATTTTGTTTCTTGAGATCACAATTCATATTAACATAATGTGTCTAAACAAAATCTCACATAAACATAATACTTGTTTTTAAAGTATTATTAATAGGGACCGGGGGCCTTTGCCAAGTCGGGTTCTTAAAGAAAAATAAATGTATTATTCAATCTATCAATACAAATTTAATTGGACAGTATAATCATAAGGCATATGTATGTGTATTTCAGTAATGAGCCCAGCTATCCCTTGGTTATAGATTCCTTATCCATGTTTCTTCAGTTTGGAAAATGTACTTGTTCATGGAATCGTTCTACAATGACCAGTACGACATTCCCCTCTACTTATAAGTTAAACAATTATATTATACTGTTCATTCTTGATTGAGAAAATAAACTCAACATGAATATGTCTTGATGTAAGTTTATTATTTATATTACGAATTGATCGACTATCTGTATGATACTTATTTATAAATTGAATTATATCACAACATAATAAATATAGGAAAAAATACAAAAGAGGTAACTAGTAGCTGTAAATCGAAGGACAGACAATACAATGAACAAATGAAAAAGGATAAAACATTGCACAGACTAATAAAGACTGAGCAACAATAATCATACAAATAAACAAACAAACAAACAAACAAAAACAACAAAACAAAACAGGTATGTACGCAGATGCTCCAGATGGTCAACAGTTCTGCTCCAATCGTTGCTCCCGTCGTGTTACTGAAACGACCTTTGCATGGTACATAGAAAATAGGAGTATAATATTTATATAATAGCTACTGATATTGTCCTCCATATCAGTACTATTGTGCTTATTGCCTTGGGCCAAGTTCGAATGGGACCGGGGATCGAACTCGCATTACTCGGGTTCCATATGAACCACCCGGGAAAGTGTTAAAAATAGAAGCAATGACGCAATTTAACTTTTGGCATTGTTACTCTTCTAACCCAGCGTCGACCCAAGGTTATTCGAGATCCAAGATGGCGTCAGGGGGAAACGATGCAGAATTGTAAGTTTGTATTTTGATCATTTTAGACTTGAATTGTCAAATTTAACATTGATCACATGTTTTTGTTTATTTCAATACTTTTTTTATGATTTTGCTTTTGATTGCTGTGTCAATCTCGGATGAGGAAGGGAAAAGCATCGTCTTATGGGCCAAATACATTGTATGTACCATGGTACATGTGTTTACGTTTCTACACGGGAGAGACTTTTCAAACTTTTAATTGTCTTACAAGCAGAAAATCATACAGGATTTGAATCGAGTAAGCAGGAGCACATTGATATATAATATACATATTATCTCCCCCTGTTCGTGGTCAATGATTAATGTTAGATTAATGCTGGGAGTTACTCGAGATCGCACAACAGCGTCCAAATGGAAAGTTGCGCGCATCCAATTAATAGTAGTATGACGTCACCCAACCCAACACCAGGGTTCCTATCGGGTTCCAACCGAACTTGGCCTTGAAGACCAGAATCTGACGCATACATTATGTACAATATAAATGCACAGAAAATGCCAATCAGACGCCTGTTTAACGAAACTATCCTAAGACATGTCTTAGGACCATAATTAGGACCATCTTAGGACATGTCTGAGACAGCACAACGAAGCTGTCTTAAGACCATCCTAGTTAAGACCATCCTAAGATATTAATTTATTACAATATCCATATGGAGTGGAGATAATTAGCCCAATAAATAAAAAGATAATTTTATATTAATTATTAGCTTTCAATAAATTTAAAATCAGAAAGAAATTTCAATTAAAAGACAATTTGGAGTTAATCACAAGTTTTAGAGTTAAAATTTCTCTTCTGTACAATAATCATTTCGAATTTGTCAGTCTATATTGACATTATTAAGCTGTCAAACGAGCTATTTACAGGTAGTACATCCTATACAGATGAAAACAGTGAGTAAAGTCGTGCAAATCATGTTATTTTGTATGATAGACTTTCACCTTATATAAATAGAGTCGTATTTTGAAAGTAACGCATACATCCAAAATGAGCCGAACACGTAGCCCGAACTTATCGATGGCATTTTTTATTATGTGAATTAATAATAATTTATTTTACTGTGTGTATTTAATTATTATTATCTTTTTTATATTTATTGAAATGTAGTTGTTACCTTAAGATGGTCCTAAGTCACCTAATTCATTGTCCTAAAGTTGGGATAAAATTGAAGACATAGCTTAAGAGGGGGTCGATAAACAGACTTAAGACAAAAACATGTCCTAAGACCATCCTACTATATGTCTTAATCCTAAGACATCTTCGCTAAACAGCCCCCTGGATCATTGACGGTTTCCCTAAGTCTGATCACTTTCGTTATTACCTAATTTGAATTGACTACAGCAATTGCTTGAATGGTGTTCAACTTATAATGATAAATAAAATGAGATTATCAGTAACATTGTAATTTATTAAAACGTAAACAAACAAATATTCGAGTATATATCAGTAATACCAGTCTATACACGGTTTTTGGACCGGTCTATATCAGCATTCCAGTCTATATCGCGGAATAGTGAAGGTCACGTGGAGAGTGTTCAGCCATTTAAATGTTTTAGTTTTATTATGATATGCAATAAAACGATATAATACATAAAATACCTACCTGTACAATATGGTATTGTCAGAAGAAACACTGATATATCCAGCAGTATAGTATTGTCCTTCTCCGTTAATACATACCTGTACAAGATGATATTGTCAGAAGAAATACTAAGATATCCAGCATCATATTGTTGTCCTTCTCCATTAATACATACAGGTTACTATTAAATAGTCATTGCTTCCTGATTACTACATACGTATATCTTTATTTTTAGACTAATATACAGGTAGATATATATATATTCAGAACCTAATATAATACAGGGTACTTCCTTCTTTTTAAATATGATTTGAAAATGAATTATTATAACACATGATGATGATCACGGTTGTTTAATATTATTGTTTAATAAGACTTTACCAATATATCATTGTATAGATGTACAATTTTTGTCCAATACTCACCCTTTACAATGTGCGACACAACAAAATTATTATTTTTATGTATATTGTAATAGAGTGATATTTTCATCATTATGAAATTTATATTTGATATAGTATTCTGATATTCGCATCAATGAAATTATTATAATAATTAATATTTGCAAAGGAGTTTTTCTTAAGCACTTGCAGATTATTTTTACTATGAGTACTTTCTACTCTAAAGCTCATTTGAATAATTATGGGAGTTATATTTGAAACTGATTTCATTGGTTGTGTAATGGGTATGCTCGATTTGTGTTTAAATTATCTCCCTTTTTGAAACCTGGTTTTAAGTGTCTGTCTCACAGACAACCATGCAAACTCGTAACATAGTGATATTTTCAAAACCTTATGAAATCTTGTCCATGAAATACCTTTGGCCAAGCACAATCAACACACAAACTATTTTTTTTTCCAAATTTTATTATTTAACTGAATTATTGTTTTTTTTATTTTTTTTTCCAGTATTTCAATATAAATGAAACCAAAAACAATGATGTTTTCAATATTTCAACCTCCAATATATCTTGTATAGCATAAAATGTGTCTGTCTCATATAGTATCCAGGATTAATCAACTTTCACTGCATCAATTAACATAATATACTCAATATTTGGTCGCATGGATTTTCTACAGGCCACACTTTAATATTCCCATAAATCAGTAAATGGCCTTTTATGCAAAAATTGTACATATGTAACAGGAAATATCTCCCTTGGGGGAGAAAATAAAATTATCCCTAATTTATTTTGATATAACTTTGTTTTCATACAAAAACATATATAAAATCCACCTTCGGCAAATTACGATAAAATGGTGAAAATAAGGACAAAGGTTAAGTACATGTGCACTTACCCGAAAATGGACAAGGTGAATAGGAGAAACAGTAGAGCAGTGTTAATGCTCAATAAGTACCAAAATATCAATACAGAAGTTATGTATAGTATTCCAGAGGTATAAAAAAGAATTAAATAAAGATATAAAATTAAGGTACATTATGGTTTTGGGAGGTGGGACGAGCATCCATTTTGTGCATCTGGCTAAGATTGAATTTGATTAAAATTGTGTTTTCAAAATGAACTAAGACGATTTATTGGTGATAAATTAGATAAATTAAGTAAACTCTTTTTAGTTTGTATGGGGTATTTCCTACTTATTGAAATTTCATAATTAATAAGGGGAGATAATTTGTAGAGGAAAAACACATTTTCTCATTTTTTTTATTATAGGGTCTGTGATCCCGATTTTCTATTTTATACTTTTAAAGTGTTTAATGAAAAATATCTGTTGCTTACTTTTCCATCTAAAGCTACCATTTCCTTTATTAAAAAATAGACAATTTGTTTTCCCCACAATAACCTATTGTTTTAGGGTTAAAATCATAAGGTCAATTTGATCATCAAACTTTCAAAGCAGCTTCAGAATAATCTATTTATTTATTTTTTGACGGTGCACTCCAAAATAAATCTTAATCAAAGTGATGACAGCAATGATTATAATGCCCCCATACTGAAATATTATATTGTACGGGATTGAATCATTTCTGTGATATGCAGCTTATGTTTGAATAATGAAATAATAATTGAAATTCAGTTAATCCTATTGTTAAAAAAAGTGAAGAAAACAAATGCTATTACAATAAGCATATGAATTTGCAGCTAGCTCCTAAACAATTTAAAACAATGTGATTGTGTTAAAATAAGCTGATTAATTTTGGCTCTGTCCATCATATCCTACATGAGATAGTGAAACTTCTTCTCAATAATACGTTTATTTTTCTGAAGTTGTTCTATCATGGATCTGTATCTAAAACCTTCTCTTATACTCATAAATAATCACAGATTACAAATTTAAATGTGTTAGATTTGTGTATTTCGGTAAATAGGTCAAGAAATTGGCAAGTTGATATTCTAATTATCAGAAAAAGGTGAACATTTAAAATATTGTGTCTAATGGAATTTCCCATCTCCTCCATATGATGTTCATCATGACTGTCATCGCTTCTATAAACTTCTCCCCTGCATTTTTTAAAAATTCTGCGAACTGAGAGTCAGGTCCAGGTGATGTCCCTGTTCTGAGTTTATAGATTACACCATCTATTTCATCTTCTGAAATTCGGGGGATTATTCATGTACACTTTCCCGCAAAAATTGACGCAAGTCACAGCAAGACGAAAATTAATATGAAAGAAATAAAGGTGGACATTGTGGCTGAACAAGCCACAGTCTACTGAAGATCATATGGTATCCTATGGTATGTTGAAAGGACACCTACCCCGAAATAGTATCGGAGGGTCTTTAGATCACACGGAATTCGAACAACTAAGCTCAGAGGTATTGAAAAGCGATCCGTACCCAGGGAAAAGGTGGGGTGGATATATGGTTTTTATTGCCATCACTTTTCGTCCGTCGTACGTCGTCCGACCGTCAACATTTCACATTTTAATCTTCTCCTCAAAAACTAATGGGCCAATTGCAACCAAACTTTGATGGAATGGCCCTTGGATGGCGCCCTTCCAAAAATGATGTCCGGTGATCCCGACTTCAAACCAAGATGGTCGCCAATTTAAAAATAGAAAAAAGGGAGGATGACATTTCAATTGTCTATTACTGCTTTAGTTTAAGTCAAAATTGGCTCCCATTTTCACTGCAGCTACATGGCAATAAGTAGTTTAACATATATTATGGGTTTTTCTGTTAAATTTGTCTTTCAGCCGATTTATACCGATTATGCAGATTAGGCATATTTTGTACTGTTCGTCCTTTATTTAAAAAAACTGTAAGAGATAGATGTTAACTTTAAGCTGCAAACATATTCAGCATGTCAAGATCTACCGACCGTGCATGCGATAAGATTTTGGTAACCAAATCTTTTCTCTAACTTTCTAAGTAAGCCTACATAATCTTCATCCTGTCTTCTATCAGGAAGCATAGTGTAAAATTCGCTTGCTTTTCCCTCCAGACACCAACATAACTGGTTTAGGTACTCATCAACAGACCAATTTGAAGCCTATGCAAATCTTACAAATTTAGTGTAGAAGGCTTGCCAGTTGCTTTTGCCGTCATATTTGAGATATTTTTCCAACTTTATAGGCTTGCCACTAGTTGCAAAATTTACAATTTGCATCGTTGGTACTGCGGGTAAACCCCGTCTATGCGTCATTGTTTGTATTGTTGGCGTTGCAGGCAACACACGGTGGGATCTCCTCTCAGTTTTGACCCGATTGAGAAAACCAGTAACCGGTGTGCCGTTACTCCATGTATTAATGGTTTTCGGCAAATCCGGTATGTTGGAACGGGTCTCATACCGATATCTCCCCGTATCCGGTGCTACGCGAGACACATATTCGGTTGATGATACACGATTAATATTTGGTAACTGTTGAGTCGTGATATGATTCGGAGTATAGTATTGGATGCACATGACCAGAAATGTTTAAAGCAGAACTAAAACGATTCACAGTTGGCTTAGGCAGAACCACCATTGGGCTACCTTCCGACAGAGATACAAATTTTGCATTCTTATTTCTACTGGCTCTCGTATTAGCCTGACCGTCAAGTTTGTCAACCCATCCACCTGAAGTCACGTGACATCAGAGTGTACCGACAAATAGCTTTCTATCGAAAAAAACAGGATTATTGTCAAATAATGTTACCTGTTGTAAAAATTTAATTCAAATTCAGAGCATTCATTGAGAAAATACGGGAAAATTATCCCCAGGGGCGGATCCAGGATGTTTCCAGTTAGAGGGGAGGGGAGCGCACTGAAAAAAATCTATTAGATATTGATGAATTCCAGGTGATTCAATGTAGCGATTCAGCTGAAAGAAGTCTCCGTAATTTTCAACCTAAATATATAAAACAAAAATTGGATCCCTAGAAGAACATTTCTGAAAGTCTGGATGTTATTTTCCCCGAAAATAAGTAAGACATGTCTTGGCCAAATAGATACCAAAACGGTCATTTTGGATTTCGTAACACTCTAAAAAGTAACAGCACTTCTTCAGAAACGTTTCAGAACACATAGACGAACACATCTGCCATGCATAGTGATTTCCTATGAAGAAGGTTTGAGGACAACAATCAAACATGTCTCGACCAATCAGAGCCATGGAGGCCATCTTGGATTTTCAAAAGCAACAGCACTTCTTGAGCACCCCTAGAGGCATATTTCTTCAAAGTCTGGAGACTTCACATGTAGTAATTCTGGGGAAGTAAAACATGTCTTGATCAATCAGGGGCCAGGGCAGCCATGTTGGATTTCGAATTGCTCTGAAAAGTAATAACACTCCTTTTTTTTGTAATTTGTTTATTTTTGAAAAAGGAATAAACGTGTAATGTAAACATTCAATTACCAATTATATATTGTTTATATATTGCTTTGACACTGATCACACATATACTTAATTTGCCTTGATAAATACATCGCTATTTTAACCATGCACATTTGCTAATGCTACTTCAGGAGGCTGCCATTTCATATTGAAACAGTAACCAACTACATGTTATATCCATCTCCAAGCGAAAGAAGGAGTTCGGCAGAAAAATAAAAAAATGACCTTCCTTGTATAAACATTCTTTATCTGCTTGAAATACAAAAGATAGGACCAACTTAAGCATCGTATTAGAATGAAAAATGACCACAAATGTATGTGTTAGTGTTATTTTTCATCTAACATTAGTCCTTGAAACATATTTCGTCAAAGTCAGATTATTGGCGGGAAAAATGAACACAAGTTCGGCATGTACATTTTCCTCTTATTTTCAAAGTAGTTCGGCATAACTCTAGAAGGCTAGTTGTAATGTTTACTTCCTGGATCGATGCGATTGGATAAAATATGAATCACCTGCCAATGCTGAATGATTTGTTTACGATAAGGGCGTTGTTGTATGACACAGAAAAATCAGTTGAGCAAAATACGTGATTACGATAGACACAAATCAAGGGCATGTTTTGACCTGTTCCTGAAAGTCTCACAGAGCAACAATCATAAATAGAGATGAAATATATTGATTATGTCATTTTTGTTTGCTCAATTGCTTTTATTTAGCATTTTTCAGTTCACTCATTAATAGCTGAAAACAACAAAAATAGCGGAGTGCATGTTCATATGGATGGGGGATAATAGAAGTTGTACCCGCAAGGCACTGTAACATTGGGATAGGGGCAAATCTATATCGACATATTTGCAAGTAGGAAGAATTAAGGGTATGAATGGATTTTCAATGCTGTACTATGTAGCAGGTACAATTAAACAGTTGCATTTGCTTGCCACCATTTGTAGCATGTCACTCATTTATCATTTTCTACCTCCATCCATACCGGGTACAAAGGTATAGAATACTATATTTGAGTAATAATAGAATTGTGAGCCCTTTAATAACAGTACACACATACGGTTTTAAACTTTAGCATAGATTGTTCAGTTGTATAATACACTTATTAACGTCGTCTGTTAGCTTGTGTTATATTTCTATTCTATGGAAGTAGTTGCATTGCTATTGTGAATAAAAGCCTTGATCTAATTTCTTTTAGAATTATAATGGTCATATGATGTTGTATTGACCATGGTTTGCTTTTGGTGTTTAACGACGCTTTCAACAATATTTCAGCTATATCGTGGCGGTCAGTTTTATTGGTAGAGGAAACCGGAGTACCCGGTGAAAACCACCGACCAGTTGCAAGTCACTGACAAACTTTATCACATAATGCTATATCGATTACAACTCGACATGAACGGGGTTCGAACTCACAACGTTCGCTGTGATATGCACTGATTACACAGGTAGTTGTAAATCAAACTACCATACGATCATGAAGTATTGTCTATGATGGGTATGCGATGTGCTATTGACCTAATTGGTATGTTGGTTATTGGATGTTTTCTTGCCCTCGATTGTAATGAGATGTTTTATTCACTATGTTGTTTTGTTGGTTATTGAATGTTCCATCGGCTATGATGGTTATTGGATATCGTATTGATCAAGATGGTTGTTGAATGATCTGCTCATGATGGCTATTGGCTGGTCTGACAAGCAAAAACAAAAAAAAACCGTCTAAGAACAAATCTTTACTACAAAACAGATTAATTTTCTCATAAGAACTTTGAATGTATATGTAACAATATTCCAGCAGCATCTGCATTTGGAGTATAATCTGATACGGTATTATGGAGATTATGGTTTCTATCAAGATTTCCGTGAAAGAGGATTGATTGCTGCTAATAAAGAAGCTACTGAACCAAGGATGCCTAGTGAGTATGTGAATGTCATCAATTTGAACGTTTTATGGTCGCCATCATGACTTGGTTAGCCGTTACGGAATATCAGTGTCACATATGTCCACGGGTATGTCCTGTTGTCTTTTCATCTAGTGGTTAAGAAACTGATTATCATTCCAGAGTATCTGACCTCACCCAGGTGTTCTAGTTTTTTTGAAACCACTCCCTCTCGAAACTAAAAGACAGACTAAAAAATCGTTCAACTTTATTTGATAGAAAATAATAGCCAACATGAATAGACATATCTTGTTGCAGGAAGGGCAAAAACTGTGTTTCTAGCAAACTGTTCTGTGAAGCTCATACCAAATTGTTGGA
>MJUT01020485.1:136788-148778 GCA_002080005.1 Gigantidas platifrons | reverse complement strand
AAAAAACCGGTATAATATTCCAGTAGGTGTCCGTAAATGGATGAGGGAATCCCGGGAACTGAATGTTGGTGTTGGCTTCAAAACAAAAAAGATAAAGATGGAAAGGACACGGATGTTGTCTTCGGAAGGCTATATATATATACAATGTATATCATTGGATAAAAGTTCATCGTCAGATCTATTAATAAGTGTTGTACATTTTTTCAAGAGTCACATTCCCCTTCCGCGATAAAGACCCCATATAGAAAAATATTTCCCTTTTCCAAGGTATAAAATTAAACCCACAAATGCACTATATTTCACTTTGACTGTCACATTGATTTGCTTGCCCCTTCAAAACAGATGTAGTGTCTGGTAAACAGTTGATGGGAAATAAAATAATAATGTAATAGAATGTAAAACTGGGTTGTTGCATGTTATAGTAGTAGCTCCTACACCAACTGTTCTTTCCATTTTTGGCACTATTCAATAATTATATTAGTAGTTCCCCCTATATGTGAATAACATATTGATGTCTCTGGAGTTTGCTCTCAATTTACTATTTCAAAGTTTGACATCTTTTTCTAGAAGTATACTGATATTTTGCAATTGTGCATAGCATACAAAAAATCTACATGCAAGCATTTTCGATCGTTTAACATTACCTTTGGTGCATTTAATTTTAAATAAAAAATAATAATAATAAAAAGAAGAAGAATTTTTACCAAGTTTGCTAGTAGTCTTTTCGATTGTCGATCGTTCCCAATTTGAAATATAAAATTAAAAGAATTAACCAGATTTGTTTTCGATTTTTTTTTCACTTACGATAAAAGATAAGATAACTATTTCTCTTAAGATCAAAATTTTACACTTACGACAGGGTAGTTTTACACGTAAAGTTAGGACTATTTTTACACTTAAGATTATCGTAAGTGTATTTTTGTGAAACTCTTTTTAATCTTAGTTTTACACTTACGACAATTTTTTATCGAAAAAATTTGTGAAAAGAGCCGCTTAAGAACTTTTATTATATCATTTACCTATAATAAATGTACCTCTCAAAGGTGGAACAAATGTCATACAGGTGGAATAAATATTCCATTAGACTCAAGTTGTTCTATGGAATAAATATTATTCAATTATTTTTTCCTTTTGGAACAAATATTATGAGGAACAAATATAGGTTACAGGGTCAGGCTGGACATTTTCAGTTGGTTCAGTAGAGTGTGCACTTTCTGTTGCTTGTGCCAGTTCATTTAAGGATTGATCTAAATTTGTTTTCGGTTCATGAAGAAATAAACTCAAAAATGCGAAGCGGGTTACGCAAGAGTGTGTACCACATTTTTTTTTTAGTTTATTTCGAATGAACCGAACAAATAATTGTGATCAGTCCTTATAAATTAATTCCTAATGAATTTTTTTCTTGTCCTAAAAATATTTTGACGGATAATAATTGCTTAAAAAGAATTAAAATTAAAAATTTTCCCAATTGAGACCCCAACATGTGACTTCCGGTTAAAAATGTTGTTTATGGAAGATAACATAAATTTTTTATCCAATCAAAATCTCTTAAACACATCAAATTAATTTATTTTCATTTATAGCAATATTTTCCATATCACTAATGGCTTAAATTACTTGCACCGGAAATGACACACCGGAAACCAATACATGGTTAAATCTGTGCAGAAAATCGCATGCGGACGTTTCGTAGCCTAGTCGTTTCGTACCTAGATCGGGACGTTTCGTACCGGGGTAAAAATGTACAGTGATACGTTTCGTACCTTCTTTTCAGCTAATAGATTTGTAATAAACTCGTTAATTAAAATGTTGTATGTATAGTTGAAACTCTGGAACTACTTCCAGTTATGAATGTTAAAAAAATGACTCAAAATCGCAGCGACCAGTTTTAGTGGTGGAGGAAGCTGGAGTACCCGGAGAGAACCACCGAACATGGGCAAGCAACTGGTAAACTTTATCACTTGCGGCTGCGAGTCGAGTGCACCCTTTTTTGCAATTTACAAAGCCGGGCGCGAACCCACGACGTATTGGTGATAGGCTTGTATGAGTTGTTAGATCCAACGACCTAACTCACCCAGGACCCTGAAATATTGTTGAAAGTAGCGTTAAACATCATAACCCTAACCTCTAACCGCGTGGGGTTTTTTTGGATTTTTTTTCGCAGTTTTTATTTGCTCGTATGACAGATCTAGACGACGTTAGGACATACTATACTTTGAAAACGGTCGCCGTGACATATCAGTAAATGGGAGTATTATCGAGATATGATTTTAATCATATTGGGATCTGGGTTAAATGATGAGGAATCTTGCATCCTTGGCATTTTCAATTATCACAATTTTAAGCTAAAGTGCTGATGTATAACCCGAATTGGATTAGTCGTTATATTACGCTCCCGCTGATCATGATCCAGGGGCGTAACAACAACGGTAGCAAAAAAGCACGGGTCTACACATATTCCCCCCCCCCCCCACCAAAAAAAATTGCAAAAAAGTAATAAAAAAATTGCTTACTTCATTTGCATTTGTGCATGCGCGCTTACTACCAAAGGTCATATACTGTCAATGTAGGCTAGTAACATGCTCTGAATGAAGTGCGGAAACACGATATTGGAAGCGGGCACTTTATCTCGAGTTCATTGATCAATACTCTAGTGATTTGGAACAGAGATTAGTTATACCACGAGGACAGTTTTTGGCACAGTATTTGATTCCTGCATTGCATATAGTAAACTAACTGATGACATAGTCGCACGGATACTCATGACAGCTTTTAAAATGATTTGTTGGATGGAGTTGATCTCGAAGACTTCAAACGGGAGGTAGGCTACGTGTAAAATGAGATGGGCAATCGCACCCATTGAGGTACAAAAACCAAGAAGTCTGTCGGAACCATTGGCAGAGTTGGATTCTTTTCTTATCCTACCATTGGAAGAGTGTTGCTGACCTTGCTAACAATGCCCTCAACAATGAAAAATGAACGTGTTTCTAGCATTGGCATCTTGCACATTCACCGGAGCAAATGTGTTAACATTGAGGGTATCATAGACGAATTTGCTGGAGCTGCCAACAGGAGATTGGCTTTCGTTTTTTAACGATGATTCCTAAACTTTTCCAGATTGAAATAATAAAATTGTATCCTCGATAAAAATATGTTTTAGTAAGGCCTTAACTTAATGAATACTCAAATATGTGCCATAACTATATAGCTATCAATGAGACCACTACCATCCCTTAACTCAAATTGAAAAAGTAAACAACTACATGCAGATAAATGATTTTCCTGATAATTGTCAAATACCAGTGGCATGATTTTTTTTTAGAACATCGGATCTCTGTTCAGTTCTAATCCACCTCTTTATAGTTGAAAGATGACGTAAATATTGTTGATTGAGTTGTCGTATTTTCCTTAAAAAAATCAGTTTCTTTTCCATTTAAAATCCTAAAAATTGCTGAGCTCCGGGGGGGGGGTCTCCCCAAGGGCTCTTCCCAGGACTCGCTGGGGACCTTCATCGGTCCCCAGTCCCCTTGCCGATCTTGCCTACACATTAATTTATACTTTGTTACGCTCCTGTGATCGCTACATTAACTATAGTGCCGATAGATCTTGAGGGCGCGGTATTATTCGAGTTATCGGATACATCAGACTAAAGTACGTCAGTAATTTGACATGCACAATCATGCAGAAAAAGTTGGGGGTAAAAATATAGTATACCCCCCCCCCCCACATACTTTTAAAAGTTACTGGGGTGCCCCCTTGTTCCCACGTCCCTGTTTCATTTCTAAAGACGATTTCTGTCAAATGTGAATCGATATTACTTTATAGCAAGGATTTGTATAGTAATACTATTTAAATCCTTGTTTATAGTCAACAGATCTTTTTTTTTTAAATTCACAATTGTTTGATGTAATAACTTTTTTTAGGTGCAACGTTCTCTTTATTAGTATATACACAAATGTTTGTCTGAAAGTCTGTCTGTATGACTAAAGAAAGAAGATACTATTTTGTTATGTTGATGTTTGTCTGTTGTTATATATATAGAATAAGGATCATCAGGATAAACATCCAAAAACCAAGATTAGAAAACATGAGAACTATTAATATAATATCCAAACCATTTTTGTTCACTGGAGAATGCCAAATATCTAATATCGTACCCTCCCATTTGTGTATGTAATATTTCCCAACTATTTGGTATATCAAGAAATGCTAAAAATCGAAGAAATAGAAGATCGTACCCTCCCGTTTGTGTATTTTCTTTTAAAGGCAAATCTACCTAACTTACATGTGCAACGTACAAAACTTATGCCTCTTTATACATTAAAAAATGTGAACGATATTGCACCATCTGTATTACATGTACCATTGAATAAATATGCATTTGATGGTACATAAGGGTTGACATAGAGAGACGAGGCTGGTTCATGGTTATTTCCATGTAGCATGTTTGGATTATTTTACTTCTGCTGTAGTTACCACAGTATGTGTACCTGTGCGGCGCAACGGACGTGTTTACGTAAAGTTTGTGGGCACGTTACCGTTTCCGATCATCGAATGTCAATCATTCCAATTTACATTTTTTGTATAAATATAATCTTATAATTTCCAATGACTGTGGGCATCTAAATGTGTAAAATGTGTTCGTATTACGTATTACGTATTCCTAGCCCACAGTGTAACATTAAATAAAATGCCCACAGTCATTGGAAATGATCAGATTATATTTATACAAAAACTGTAAATTGGAACGAGACATGACTTTGTGTGGTGATAATTGGTTGTACGAAGAAGCTTCTTTGAAAAAACCAGGGTCGTCCTTGCTGAATTTAGCGAGAAAACAATGATGTCAATGTTTACGCAACATCAAAATCAAGTTTTTAGTGTAAAAAAAAGTATATTTCCGTTCAACAGATATGTTTTAATTTTCCTGGCGTATACAGGTATTATATTAGAGTTAAATAAACAAAGAATGATTATATACACAAACATAGATCTAGACAATATACGATAAAAAAAAGAAAAAAGAAAAGAGAATAAATACTTTTGGAGATGTGTGTTGGTTCTTTAGATCATTTAGACAATTGTAAATCTTTTAGAGTCTTTAATATATTTAAAAGCATGTTTAAAAATAGTTGTATTTTCTTGATATGTTAGGAGATCACTTCCTTTTGTCAGTAGATTTACATCAATATTAATGTTAGAAGGTAGCCAGTTAAGACTATTAAATAATATTTCCCTATTATCTGTATATTTGTCACAATCAAAAAAGAAATGGTGAGAATTTTCACATGGTGCGCCACAGTTACAGGAAGCATTCGATAAAATTTTAACTTTACATAAATCGTAATTCAAGAAGNCAACGAAGCTGTGTTAGAATTAGATTTAGTTTTCTAGGACCATAAGAATAGTGTCTCGGAATTGGCACTGAGATTGAACTGCGGATTGCCTTTTTAAATTTAGGTACTGTGTCAAGATTACGTACTGTAAGATTAAGGCTATTCCATTCCCTTACTGTAGCTGGGACAAAAGAATCTCTAGTTAAAGATAGTCTACAGAATGGAACAATAATGTCGTTGCCATTTCGAAGGGGATAAATAGTTGTACTTTGGATTATTGGGGGAATAAGATCGAGTAAATAAGAGGGTGTGCTACCGTTTTGGATATTATATAATAATTGGAGCTTTCTCCTAGTTCTTCTTTCTGCCAATCTCTCCCAGCCAGTTTCTCTATATAGATATTCTGTGTTGGTAAAGATTGGAAGTCCGGTGATAATTCTAGCTGCCTCCAACTGTAGCCTCTCCAATTTGCTCGAATTAGAGACACCACAGTTGTCCCAGACCGCACATGCATACTCAAATATTGGTCGAATGTAAATTAAGTATAATTTCTCTAAATTTTGTCCATTTAATTTATATTTTAGTTTACGCAAAACACATATGTGTTTAGAGACACTTTTTATTAAATTTTCTACATGTTTATTCCATTTTGCTTCCTCGCTAAATGTTATCCCCAAATGTTTATAATCTGATGTAAGTGGAATTAATTTTCCACCAAAATAAAAATAAAAATTTGTTGAGTTTTCTACATTTTTAAAAAGCATGATTTCAGTTTTGTCTGGGTTGAAAGACATCAACCATCTCTTTGACCAGTCACCAAGTTCATGTAGATCACGATTTATGACATATTCTATTTGATCTTCATCTTGGCTTGCATAGCCAAGGGAAGTATCATCAGTAAACAAACGGCTTAAGGAAAGAAGCTTATCACCAATATCATTGATGTAAACCAGAAATAACAGAGGTCCAACTTCCGGCAATCATGGGTCTTTATACGAATAATTTGGCAATAAATGTGAAAATCTTAAAATTCTGGAGAACTGAGCTATCATATGCACAAAACTAAAACAAGGGCGGAAATACGGGTCTTTTAGGATGGATACATGTCCTAGTTTTAATGACATAATGGAAATAAGGTGCAATAAATGTACTCGAAGCGAGCAGGGGTACGATTTTTAAACCTGCGAAGTTGCTTGCCTTGTGGATTATTAGTATCTATATTGGGTCGACACATGCAATTTGATATTAACATAAGATTATATGAATATTGACACGAACAAGTTAAAATAAGGAAAAAGATATGAAATAATAAAGAAATAAAGAAATTTTATTGAAAATAAATTTGTAAACAGAAAGTTAGAAAAAAAAGGGGTTGGTAAGTCTGTGCCATGAGCGCCTGTGCTAAAGATGACATATGGCAGGGAGAATGACGATAAATATGAAGCGAACTAATTACACAGAAAGTTTTCAGTTCGGCAATGACATGTTACACATACACACGTCTTCTCCTGTGTAGACTGTTTACTTTTTGCCGCCTCCGTTTTTTAAGTCTGGGATGTGCAGTGATTTCGTTGGACTTGTATGGAGTAACGAGTGGATATGTGTTCAAACGTTAAAAAAAATACGTGTTTCGCTTTTACTACAAAATTTCATGTTTTGGAAGTTTGACCCTTTCTGACCACCTCAATGATTCCCCTCTCTTTCCTGTAACCTTATGCTAAAGTTAGACCCTCACCTCTGTAACCCTTAACTACTCCACTGCATATGTATAATGTAGGATGAAATGCAGTAGAACTTTAGAGATTCAAAAAGTAGAAATTTCTAGATTAAAATGTGGATTTTTTTTAAATTAAAAAAAAATTGGAAATTTGACATTTGATATAATAATGAATGTTCCTAATACGGTTCTGTAGCTCTTAAATGTCATTGCATTATTATGTTAAGAAAACGATAGCGATAAACAAATATATGTCACCATTTTAGATAGAAACTGAGCAATTGATTCTCTTTCTTCTCTGTGAGCGGAATAAATACCATAACAAAATCATGATGCCATAATTGAACCTCATGATACTGAAATTATTTTGTACATGTATTTCGCAATAGACATCCACGACCGAATCTTTTGTTATTTGACCTATGACAGTGTTACTTTCACATTTTGTTAGTTCGCAGATAACGGGACCACTCCATCCATATTTTTACACCTTAGAAAATATAATTAACATAGAGACTTAATGGGTAACTTTTTTAATAATGGACCAAAAATTTTGAAATTAATTGTCAGAGTTCGTATATATCATATATTAATAAACATCTATAAAAAAAATTGTTGATTTGAAAACTAGGTTTGTAAGAATTTTTTTCTGAAGATTTATAGAAGACAAACGGACTATAGTAAGCTTTGTTTAAAAAAATATCAACAATCTCGCAATACAAAAACAACCAACGAACCGACCGCAACTTAACAAATCAGACCACAGGTGAACATATGGGACACTTGAAAGACCTTGAAATATATAAATATAAACGTTCTATTCACTTGAAAGACCTTGAAATATATAATTATAAACGAGAATCGAAAGCACGGATGCCGAAATTTTTTGTTTTTTTGTTTGTTAATTGTGGCTTATTTAGCTTTCTGGACATTAAAAGGTAAAAATATAAAATAAAAACACTGTTGCAGATAGAAATGTATTTCTAAGAATCTACAGTTGGAGTGTATTCTCCACTACATAGATAAAAGGTGTGTTCGATACGATAGATAAATTACTAGTGATTGTTCGAACTTTCTCTGTGGGATTTTTTTTTTTTTAAATTAAATTTTAAAGTTTGCTTGATATTCGAAGAAAATATAGTATAAATAAAAACTTGGGAGTGTCCTTTAGATTGAATTGACACATGATCAATTATTTTAATCCAACAATTAACCATATATGATCCCGTGTGTCATACGCAGTGGACTTAAGTCGAGTAATGTAGGTTATGTCGGGTTACGTCGAGTAATGTCATTTTGTGCAACATCCCTAATACAACCTATAATCTACAACGTAGCACTGTCTAATGTCTTGTAATACAACCTATAATCTACACCGTATCACTGTCTAGCGTCTGGTAATACAACCTATAACATACACCGTATCACTGTCTACCGTCTTGTAATACAACCTACAATCTACACCGTATCACTATCTAATGTCTTGTATTTCAACCTATAATCTACATCGTATCACTGTCTAACGTCTTGTAATACAACCTATCATCTACACCGAATCACTGTCTAACGTCTTATAATACAAATTATAATTTACACTGTATCACTGTCTAACGTCTTGTAATACAACCTATAATTTACATCGTATCACTGTCTAACGTCTTGTAATACAACTTATAACCTACACCGTATCACAGTCTAGTGTCTTGTAATACAACCTATAATTTACACCGCATCACTGTCTAATGTCTTGTAATACAACCTATAATCTACACTGTATCACTGTCTAACGTCTTATAATACAACTTATAATCTACACTGTATCACTGTCTAACGTCTTGTAATACAACCTATAATCTACACCGTATCACTGTCTATCGTCTTATAATACAACTTATAATCTACACCGTATCACTGTCTATCGTCTTATAATACAACTTATAATCTACACTGTATCACTGTCTATACGTCTTGTAATACAACTTATCATATATTTTATCATGATATGGTGTAATTTGTATTGTTGATACCGCCAACTCTGCATCAGATCTACAACTACAACTAAATAGTTTTTGTGACTACTGTAATATCTGGAAGCTTAAAGTTAACTCTAGCAAAACTAAAATTATAATTTGTTCTAGTGGTCGATTGCCCCACAATATTAACTTTTCATATGATGGAAATGCGATAGAAATTGTCAATGAATTCACATATCTAGGCCTGAATTTCTCAAGAACAGGTAGTTTTACAAATGAGAAGAAGATTTTAATTAATAAAGCATATAAGGCTATGTACGAGGTATTAAAGATGGGGAGGTTACATAACTTGTCAAGTAAATCTCAATACGATCTTTTTGATAAAATTGTGAAGCCAATCCTGTTATATGGGTGCGAAATATGGGGGTTCGGCAATATAGATATTATTGAAAGAGTGCACTTAAAATTTTCCAAATTAATATTGAATTTGAAGAAGTCAACTCCGAATTTTATGATATATGGAGAACTTGGCATTTATCCTATGTCCGTCTATATAGAACTACGCATGATAAAAAGTTGGTCAAAAATGGTAAATGGAAATGATAGTAAAATTGCAAACATTTTGTATAAATACATGTTTTTGAAAAATTTGCAAGATCAATATAAGTCTGAATGGTTGAAATGTATTAAGAATATATTAGATAGATGTGGATATAGTAATGTATGGATATCTCAAGGAAATGTAAACTCAAAATGGTTAAGTATTAGTTTAAAGCAAAAAATATTTGACCAATTCCAACAAAAATGGAGATCTGATATTGAAAACTCGCCAAAAGGGTTGTCTTACAGATTATTTAAAGAAAGGTTCGAATATGAGCATTATTTAGATATTTTACCAGATAAAGATAGAATTACATATTGTAGATTTAGAACCGGAAACCATAGGTTACCAATAGAAACGGGCAGATGGCATAGAATTGAACGACAAAATAGACACTGTAATTTATGTCAATGCCAAGAACTTGGTGACGAATTTCATTATATACTTCAGTGTCAATCTCTAGTAGATATCAGAAAACAATTTTTAATTCCTTATTTTAAACACAGAATTAATATATTAAAGTTCGGAAAATTGTTTCAATCTAAACAAAAAAGTAAACTAAAAAATCTTTGCAAATTTATAAGGGTTATAAATTCTCAAGTGGTTCTTCCAGGTTAATCCTCTGTTGTTGCTGTACTGTATTTGTTAATCATTTTACTTATTTCATCTTGTCATGTGTGTTATTATTATTTATGTTATCATATTGAACAAATTCTTTGTACCACTGTACTTACTATGGTGTTTAAGAAATAAAGAATCTTGAATCTTGAATCTTGAGTGTCAGTTCTCAAGCCCCGGGCTGATACGGGGGCTGATATGAGGTCCGATATGGATTTTCAATGTAAGACCCGTATCACAACCCTTTTATTCTATAGTAATAAATATTTTAGTAGCAAGTTCTGCAATTTTATGAAAATTTTTAAATCTTATGAAATTTTTTGAAAGTTTTGAAATGTTATGAACATTTTGAATTTTTTTGAAATTTTTAATTTTTTGAAATTTTTAATTAAACTTTTTAAATTTTCTGAAAATTTTGATTTTAGAATTTTATGAAATTTTTGAAATTTTTAAAAATTTTAAATAATTATGAAATTTTTGAAAATTTTGAAATTTTTTGAAATTTTTGTTAATGGTATTTTTTTAAATTTTCTATGATGAGTAATGCATCTATTGGCAATGTGACCATAAACATTTATGATGACAATTTTAAAAATCCATAATTGTGAAGTAAATTCCTCAAGTTATAAAACATTGTTTTTGAGTTGTTGAATTAATTTTTTGTTGTTAATGGTATTTTTTGATTTTCTACAGGCTAATTCCTTTTAGTTGAAAATATATGATAAATAGATTATAACATGGCATTTTCCATATCGGCCCTGGTATCAGCCCTCGACTCATATCGACCCTCGGGTCCGATATGACAGTCTCAGGCTGATACCAGGGACGATATGGAAAATGCCATGTAATAATCTATAACTATAATCTACACCGTATCACTGGCTAACGTCTTGTGATACAACCTATAATCTATACTGTATCACTGTCTAGCGTCTTGTAATACAACTTCTCTCATTATTACGACGTTTTAACCCCGCTGAACCAGTGGTGGAAAAATCTGTAATCCTCTAGAGGATTAAATGTATCGTGTCTTTTCCCGCATTTGACTCGCTTGACTCGTTTGACGGCTTTTGAAATAAAGTTCATGTTAAATAATAGGAGAAACAAATTCTCCTTCAGTTGCCCATGTGGGTTACGATATTTCTCTACTCTCGAGAGTTAAATTTATATTTATAATCTACACTGTATCACTGTCTAACATCGTGTAATACAACTTATCATATATTTTATGATGATATGGTGTAATTTGTATGGTTGATACCGTCAACTCTGATTGTCAGTTCTCAAGCCCCGGGCTGATATGGGGGCTGATATGAGGTCCGATATGGATTTTCAATGCAAAACCCGTATCACAACCCTTTTATTATATAGTAATAAATATTTAGAAACAAGGTCTGAAATTTTATGAAAATTTTGATTTTTTTTTAATTTTATGAAATTTTTGAAATTTTAGACATTTTTTGAAATTTTTGTAATTTTAGAAAAAAAAATTGAAAATTCTAGAATTTTATGAAATTTTTGAAATTTTTAAATAATCATGAAATTTTTGTAAATGTTATTTTTTAATTTTCTATGATGAGTAATACACAATTGTGGAGTAAATTCCACAAGTTATAAAACATTGTTTTTGAGTTGTTGAATTAAATTTTTGCTGTTAATGATATTTCTTGATTTTCTACAGGCTAAATCTTTTTAGTTGAAAATATATGATAAATAAATTTGATCATTTATTTTATGATGATATG
>MJUT01020485.1:113700-131947 GCA_002080005.1 Gigantidas platifrons | reverse complement strand
TTTTCCTATGGCCCTAGAAAACATAACATTATCTTAACCCAAATTAGATGTTCAGCCTCATTTTTGAACTATGATCTGTTTAAAATAAATATTGTAGCTAGTCCTAATTGCAACTGCGGATTCCCAAGAGAAGATGCTGAACACTTCTTTTTCTTCTGTAAAAGATATTCTTTACTACGAAATGACTTGTTACACAGCCTCATCTGGGTGCCATTTAACATTGATTTAAATTTAATCACAAAAGGAAGTGATAACCTCACCCTTGATGAAAATATTCGAGTCTTTCGAAATGTATATAAATTTATTAAAGAGTCCAAACGGTTTCTAATTGTTTAAAATTGTTCATAAGCATTGCATCCATCCACTTTCACATCTTTTTTGTTTCTTTTTTTATATATAGTCTATATATATATATTTTCTTATTTTGTTTTGTTTGATTTCTTATCAAGAATTACATCTCATTATTTTGTCTGACATATCGTGCATGCTCTTGTTGTTGTTATTATTGATAATTACACTGTAAACGGGAGAGGACTTCATAAGTTAGCGCAACTTGTGTCCAATCCTTTTTGTCATTTGTTCAAATAAAATTGTTATAAACTATTTAAAATCAAACTTTTGTTTCATTTTACGTTTGCTAAATATCATCATTTTTGTTTTAGCAATATTTATTTCTAGTTTCCAAATTTCACAATAAGTTTGAAAAATATCAAGTGCTTTTTGCATACCTTCTACAGAGTCAGCTAAAATGACAGTATCATCGGCATATAATATGACAAATAATTTAATAAATAAATTTAGTTCAGATAGACTTTTTTCCTAGACTAATTCTAGGGGGCATCCATTTAAATTAATAAAAAAAATTGTTCTAGATCGTTTAAAAGTATTGAAAAAAGGAAATGGAACAAATTTCCACCCTGTCGTACATCGGTAAGACAGGGGAAAAATTCTGACTGATCATTATTATATTTAACGCATGATTTAATGTTATCATACATGTTGAAAATTACTGTAAAGATTTTCCCTTTTATCCCACTATTCTGTAATTTTTTCCACAGACCACTTCTCCAAACAGTGTCGAATGACTTGCGGAAATCGACGAAAGTATAATATAATTTTTTTCCAAACGACTGATAGAGGGATATCAAGGAATGTAGTACGAAAAGGTTATCGGTAGTAGAATGACCTTTTCGAAAACCTGCTTGATTTTTAGAAATCAACGAAATTTCGTTTGCAAAAAATGACAATCTAGAATTTATTATCGATGTGAAAAGTTTTCACAAGCAGCTAATAAGCGTAATCGCTCTAACATTATCAGGGTCCTTTTATCCCCCTTGTTCTTATACACTGGCTTTATTATACCAATAGTCCAGTTCTCTGGTATAATTCCAGTGTTTAAGACAATATTAAATATTTTACAATATATCTGAGTCAGTTCTGGAGTAGAATTTTTTAAATATTCATTTAAGATGTTATCTAATCCGGGTGATTTGTTATTCTTTAGATTTTTAATTGCATCAAGTAATTCTTCTTCAGTTATCTCATCGTTCAGGATTGAATCATATAAAGGGTTATCACAAATGGAGTAAAAATCTATATCTAAGGCAACATCATTATCATCTGTATCATAATGATTCAAATTTTTGAAATATTCATAAAAAGTATCAATAGGAATTGGTGGGTTTTCTTTTTTATTACCTGCATATTTATTAAGAATCTTCCAAAAGGCTTTTGGGTCAGACTTAGATTGAGTTCTAAGTTCATCAGCACATTTTTCTTGATACTTACTATAATTTTGGTTCAGCGTTTTCTTGAACTCTTTAGCTCTACTGTTCAGAACTTGTTTCATCTCCACAGATTTATTATACCTGTATCTATTTTTCGCTTGGTGAAACTCATTTCGCTTTTCCTTGCACTCCTTATTACACCATGGTTTACCAGTAGATCTTGATGGTCTTACCTGTTTATTTACACCAAATACGGTAGTTGCACTATTAACTAAGAGTGTGCCAAGGTCATTAAGTATACTATTTACCTGTTCAACCGTTACATGTGTACTATCGCCAACTTCATTCAGTATGTTGTTGATTTCATTTAGTGTATTCTGTGGGTCATCGTTAATTACCTGTATGAATTCATTTACCTTATGTGACCTCCATCGAACACGTGGATTAATATTTGGATTATCAATAGGATTGTGCTGATTATTTTCACCTTCAACTGTCAAGGTAAGGTGTACTCGATTATGAACATCAGAAAACATGGGATTGAAGTCAATAATTTCGAAATCAGTTATAATATTTATAATGTTTGGAGATAAAAGCAGGTAGTCAACCATTCTAGCATCTTTGCATGTTGTACGACCTACACCTTTGTCAGAAAACAAACGCCCATTTGTTATAAAAAGATTACATCTTTTACAAAAATCTACTAACTTTGTACCATATTTATTAACACGGCCTGTATCTTTATTACATCTTTGTAAAATGTTGTTTTGTTCAAGTATATAATAATTTGGAATATCATCAGTACATTCAACATCATCTACAATATTTAGTATTTCATTTAAATTTTCATCAATTACAACATAATCATCTAAAGTAGCAGTTCTTGCGTTAAAGTCCCCAATGACTGCTATATTTTTGGTATTTTGAGAAAATAATAACAATTCTTCTTCTATATCAATGAAAGAGTCATCCGAAGCGTATTTTGAAAACTCCGGTGGAATATAGACGTATTTATCCAGATCTAACCTAATTATCATGTGCGCTGCCATTAATCTATCACGTGGTACGTCAGCCATAGCAGTAATGATAGATAACGCACGTGCATTAATCTATCACGTGGTACGTCAGCCATAGCAGTAATGATAGATAACGCACGTGCATTAATCTATCACGTGGTACGTCAGCCATAGCAATAATGATAGATAACGCACGTGCATTAATCTATCACGTGGTACGTCAGCCATAGCAGTAATGATAGATAACGCACGTGCATTAATCTATCACGTGGTACGTCAGCCATAGCAGTAATGATAGATAACGCACGTGCATTAATCACAACATTATTGATCATTTGTTTACATTTGTTTTTCTCGATTTTTATTTTATTTTTGTTATGGAAAGTGAGGGTAAATATAAAACAAGCGGTGGGAACTCATGTGCAGTTCATGCTTGTTCAAATAATCGCAAAAAAATTATCTTATGGAAGAAATCAATGTGTGAATTGCACGGTCAGATACACGATCAATGTCCATGTCTTATTCCATACAGACTACATGTAATGCCATCCAAGGAATCGATACGGCTTGAGTGGATTAAAACACTAAATCGGAAGGAACTGCCGAAAAATGAACATTTTATCGATGGAAAACCAATCAGAGCCACCCCTGGTAGACGAAAGATATTAAGACAGGATTCTGCTGTTAAAAAAAGGAAATTAAATGATGATAGTTCCGATTCCGATATGGGAATAAGCGAATTTGACTCCACTCTAGAAAGTGAGCCAGGCACAAGTGCTTCGTCTGACAGTAAACTACCCGAGGCTTTCTGCACATTTAATGTTGTAGAATCTGCAACTACCGATACAATTGGTACCCAGTATCTGGAATCGGATCATTTACCGCAAACAGATCATACCTATGGAAAAGAGTGGACAGATTTCCAGTCGCGATTTTCACAAACCAACATAATTTTGACTGAAGAAAAGGGCGTTCAAAGCAAGTGTGATGGAGGAACAATGTCCGCTGCTCAAACCTTAAACACTGATAGTGATGCTTTATTGTACACTGGGGTGACAAAAGTGGTCTTTTTTACGTTGGTGAAGTGTATGTCTCAGTTTAATACTTTTAAATTTCAGTTGGAAGTGACAGATCAGATAATGCTTGTACTGTTGAAACTGAAGTTAAATCTGATTTTTGAGGACTTGGGTCGAAGATTTGGTATATCAAGTAGTCTGGCTTGTAAAATATTTAATTCGTGGATTCCTTTACTATCAGACAAGTTAAAATCTTTGATAATTTGGCTTCCCAGGAAAGTTATTAGAGACTGTTGTCCAGATTCATTTAGAGAGAACTATCCGCGAACAACATGTATCATTGACTGTGCAGAAGCATTTATCCAAAGGCCCACTAATTTAAGGAGTCGAGGTGAAACATACAGCAATTACAAGTCCCATAATACAGTTAAGTATTTAGTTAGAATATCCCCACATGGACAAATAATGTTCATATCCAACGCTTTCGGTGGTCGTGCCAGTGATAAATTTATTGTGGAAAAAAGTGGTTTCATGAACTATTTACTCCCAGGAGATGAGATTATGGCAGACCGTGGTTTTACCATAGATGACTTGCTCTTTCCATTGCGTGTCATGCTTAACATTCCAGCATTCACAAAAAATAAACCTCAGTTAAGTGCAGAAGATGTTACATTGACAAGGAGGATTGCCAGGGTTCGCATTCATGTGGAAAGGGCCATTCGGAGACTCAAAGTGTTCAAAATTTTAAGTGGTACTGTGCCTGTGGCATCTTTAAAACTTTTTGATGATATTTTAATAGTGTGTGCTGCTCTTGTAAATTTACGGTCTGATCTCATCAGAGATACTAATGAAAATGATGATTGAAAATTTTTTGCTGTCATTTTTTTCTTTCTTTTAAATTGATTGATTAGTGTTTAAAGGCAACTTTAGAAATATATCAGCTATATCGTGGCATGATCAGTTTAAACCCAAGTTTGGTAAACAATACAAGTCGAAATGACTTTGTTCATAACAAAAAGTTCATCACAATACATCAATTAAAAAGTTAAAAAATCAGTAATAGGTATTACATGAAAACAGATTATGGATTTTAAATCAATAACATCTTTGACTTTGAAAACACTCTCAAACACTTACATACATGTACATGTATGAAAACACTCTCAAACACTTACATACATGTACATGTATAATATACGTATTCATGTAAATGAAAGTGGTTCTATGATAAACCTTCTCTGATGTAGAACTCGTTATGATGTAAATGAAAGTGGTTCTATGATAAACCTTCTCTGATGTAGAACTCGTTATGGTGTAAATGAAAGTGGTTCTATGATAAACCTTCTCTGATGTAGAACTCGTTATGATGTAAATGAAAGTGGTTCTATGATAAACCTTCTCTGATGTAGAACTCATTAACTGATGTATTTGGATAAAACTTTTCAACAGTTGCATTGTACAAATTTTAGACAAAGAGAATAAACAAATATTCTGTACATGGCACATGTCGTGTATTAAGATAAAGATTATAACAAGTCCAGAGGTAGTGCTGAATAAATTGAGACACAGCATGGTATCTACTAAGTAAATACATGATTACCTTCACAACACAATGGGGTACAGCTTTTTACATGTACATAGCTATACATGTATTGACATAAGACTGATGGTAACAAGCAGAGGCATGTAAAATGGCTAGTCCAAGTACATTTGTATAAAAGCTGAACTGTGCTCCGTGGAGTAAAGACATCATCCAAAAATTCTGAATCAAAATTTTGAGTAAAAAACATGATAAAAAAAATTATCATAAAAACAGACAAACATCAACCAACAAAAAAACCAACACAAAAAACTTCAAATGAGTAACAAAAACTGAGAGTGAACTCAGGTGCTTTGGAAGGGTAATTAAGCAGTTCCAGCTCCACTAGTGGCATCTGTCGTGTTACTCATGGTAAAAGTCCAATCACATGTAAATGTCACAAACAAGGAAATATACAAAAGAACAATGGTTGTTTGTCACATATACATGTATGATACATACATGAATACCCCCCCCCCCCGTTTCTATAGCCGTACATATACATGTATGTGCATACAGTATGTAAAAAGACCGGATAATCAACTAACTGACTAAAAGATAATGATGCATTCTTTTTGAACAATGACAAACAGTAGTATAAAGGGCCTGGGTGGCTCAATGAGTTAACTAGGTAGTTGGATTACCTAATAACTCATACAAGCCTATCAGCAATATGGTATGGGTTCACACCAGGCTTTGTAAATTACAAAAAGGGTGCACTCGCAAGTGATAAAGTTGACCAGTTGCTTGTCCAAAGGCTGTGGTACTCTCCCTGTAGTCCAGCTTCTTCCATTACTAAAACTGGTCGCCATGCATGATATAGCTGAAATATTGTTGAAAGTGGCATTAAACACAAAAAATCAATCAAATCATTAAACAAGAATATAACTTCTCATGAAAGCTTTATAAGTTTCAAATTTAAAAACATTTTATATCACAGACAAAAAATACTTGAAAATTTGTAACATTTTCAGCGTAGTCCCACTTAAATATGCATAAACTTGCTGAATGCTTTACTCATCATCAGACGGTCTTCCTGAATTTCATCAACTATGCAAGGTAGGAGTTTTTTGGCATAAAAGTTCCTTAATCTGGTTACATGATTAATAATGTAAGTTTCATCATAAAAAACATCTACAAATTTATGGTCATCCGCACTTAGCCATATGAGCAATTTACACTTATGAAGTCCTGTACAATACATTGTCAGTTGTATTTGTTGGTTAAATCCTCGACCCCCCTTTTCCTTTAAAATAAAATCACCATTTTCATTTTTTCCTACATCATATTTCCCAGATGTAAACGACTGATCTAATGGTGTCCAGTTAGATGTTGGCACAGGGCATTTTACTTCTAACAGTGTTTGTCCATCAAATACCCCATTTGGACTTGCAGATAACCCGTTTTCATGCTGTGAAACGCACAGTCCTTTCTCTTGAACTTGGTATCCATTGGTATTTAAAAAGACTTTAGCATCTACTTCACCCTGTTGTCCATGTTTTGTGAATTTATTTCCAACAAATGTAGGGTGTAAATGTTCCCGAATAAAGTTAGTGCTGTCTGTGGTTTCTTTAACTGTCACTTTGTGAGCACTGCTGGCTGTTATTCTCATTTTTCGACAGTCTCCATTAAGTACTTTTATATTGCATAGTTGTTTCCTCCTGTAATTTTGATATTTGTTGATTTGTAAGGTTTACATACTTCTCAAGAAACTGTGTACATTTACCACATGAAGTCAAATCAGTATGTTCACCATGATCAATATTTTCTTTTGACCGCAAACCCACCGACGGATTGCTCCTATAACTTTTGTTGATTGTGGTTCCTCTCACTTCAAATAATGGCAGCAAGGGAGATTGAAGAACAGCTTCCTTAAATTCTTCGCTTGAGAAATAACTTGGTGTTTGTCGAAGCCCATGTACATTGTCATTTACAGCATTTAACATATTTTCTCCAAGTTTTGCTTTTTTGAGCTGAATACTGACCAGTGGCTTGGGTTCAATGTACAACCTAGTAATATATTTTGGCCAAAAGGTGATATATCTTTCGAAATATCTATCCACTGAACAAACTCAGACTCTGATTTAATGAATCTTAAATATTTTTGCAGTTTTTTTTTAAATAAATACAATACCACCTGATTTTTTTGAAAAATGTTTTGTGTTTTTGGCAAAATAATCATATTCATTGGGTAACTCTAACACATCAAAATTATCTAATTGTGTTTCTGTAAATACTAAGATATCATAAAGTGTAATTAAATTATGAAAATCAGGGTTCTGTAATTTTGATTTAATTCCACATACATTAAGATGAGTGATATTTAGTTTATTAGTGAAGCCGATACTGGTGTCCGATGCGTTGTATTAACGACCAGCGCGTGCATCTTGGGGACCTCTACGGGGTGGTGGGTCATACGGACGACCGTCAACTATAAGTTTATCATACACTATGTTGGCTCGTCTACCCTGACGTAGTTCTCTCATTTTCGGGTATAGTTGTTTACGCCGATCACTTATCTCGACGGGATATTGCTGCGACACTGAATATTGTGGTCTATCATTTAATTTAGGGGCTGCCTTCCTAACGGTCTCATGGTCGCTATTGTTGGCGAACTTCGCAATAATGCTTCGATGTTTTCCATCGGTCCTTGGTTTAAGTCGGTGTACATTCTGAAAGTTTATATCTGCCACATTAGAAATGTCTAACTCGGTGTGTAGAAAATACTTATGTACCTTTTCGGTGTTCTCGTCCTTTTCGGTGTTCTCGTTTTCCATGTCAGTTTGTTGTATGCCACTGAAAATTAAGTTATATACTTCATTGAATGTGATTGAAGTTTCAAAAATTGCTCTTTTAACTCATGTTTTTCAGATTCTACCTCAAAGTTCAAATTTTCCAGGGTAGCCATACGGTCGGCTATTTCATGATGATGATTTTCTTCAAGTTCTAAAATGTCACCTTGGGTTTTCTGAATTTGTTTTATTTCGTCGATTTTCTTTCTCATGTAGACTATTTCTGATTCAAGTTTGTCAAATTTCTCATTAAGTTTATCAATGCCATCAAGTTTTGAGAGTTTTTTGTTCATGATCTCCATATTAGCACATATCATCTGTAATGTAGTAGTGTAATCTGGAGTAGCGTGTGGTATTTGTATATTACTTTGTTGATTGTTTATCATAGGATTCAGGTGAGTATTCACAGGTATCATAGGGTTAGATACAGGTGCCGGTGTGCTGTGTCCTAGAGGAGGGTGACTTGGAAATACAGGTAGTTGTTGAACTGCTACATGGTTCGAATTTGTAGGATTTACTGTAAATGTGTTATGTAAATGGTTGGGTGATCCGTTATATGGTAACGGCTGGCCATTCGGACAGAGATAAGATTCGTAGGCTTGGCTAAGGACTTGCGAAAATGCTGGTTGTGATTGTACAGGCGAAGTGGCCACCATATTTGTTGTTTTGGTTGGAGGCGTCAAACCTAAATCTCCTTTTGAACTTCCATTCAAAGAACTTCTATTCCTTTTTTTCCCCATTTACATGAATTAATATAATAAAGTTCATTTATGCACAAGCACAACACTGCACAAGTACTGGTTAAACAAGCAAAAAGAAAAATATACGGGAGGACATCTCCTCAACGACCTGTTCATTCCGCCATTGTATCAGAAATCTCTGAAAAATGTGTATGGTTGATACTGCCAACTCTGATTGTCAGTTCTCAAGCCCCGGGCTGATACGGGGGCTGATATGAGGTCCGATATAGATTTTCAATGTAAAACCCGTATCACAACCCTTTTATTATATAGTAATAAATATTTAGTAACAAGGTCTGAAATTTTATGAAAATTTTGAAATCTTATGAAATTTCTTGAAAGTTCTGAAATGCTATGAAAATTTTTGAAATTTTATGACAATTTTGATTTTTTTTTAAATTTTATGAAATTTTTGAAATTTTTGAAAATTTTGAAATCTTAAAAATGTTTTGAAAATTTTGAAATTTAATGAAATTTTTGGTAATGATAATGTGACCATAAACATTTATGATGACAATTTTAAAAATACATAGTTGTGAAGTAGATTCCACAAGTAATAAAACATTGTTTTTGAGTTGTTGAATTAATTTTTTGTTGTTAATGGTATTTTTTGATTTTCTACAGACTAAATCTTTTTAGTTGAAAATATATGATAAATAGATTATAACATGGCATTTTCCATATCGGCCCTGGTATCAGTCCTCGACTCATATCAGCCCTCGGGCAAAAGCCCATGGGTCCGAAATGACAGTCTCATGCTGATACCAAGGCCGATATGGAAAATGCCATGTGATAATCTATAAATATAATCTACACCGTATCACTGGCTAACGTCTTGTAATACAACCTATATTCTACACCGTATCACTGTCTAGCGTCTTGTAATACAACCTATAATCTTGATTTTTATCTTTTTCTTACTCTTGAATTTTAACATTGTTTTAATAAAGCATTGTTTCAAAGAATGTTATAATGTGTTGTTGTTTTTTTTAGATAATAGATGGATGGAAATTTAATACAATTCTATTGAAAAGCTATGCACAAGTTATCCTGATCTATTATTTTGTACGTTTTTTTTTATTGTAACATCGAAAGATTCCGACAAGAAAAAAAGGGGGAGAGGTCATTGATAATTGTTAATCCTGATTTCAATAGTTTTGCAATGGAAAAAAAAACGTATTCAAATATCATGTTTTCATTACTTTATCACCATAGAAACAGCTCAAAAAGGGATTGATAATAATACATTTAACAAATGTCTTCGTTTAATTAAACATGTAATGTTTCGCATCAAAATCCGTGATTGTGTAATATATTTTTTCGGTATCATTTAATCGTACATATGGAAAAGTTTGCGATTGTTGTTTAATAACCATTAATATTACATAATCTTCACATGAGAACAAATGTGAATACTACACTTACATCTGGCGATAAAATTCAAAAGTTCATGAACGAAATATGGAAATATGGTTACATTTTGTAGGTAGAGGCACATATTTATTTAAGGGGCCGTAGCTATAATTCGACAGTCCGATAGGCCGACAGCCCATACGAAAAACAGCATTATCATAATTTATTTTTGCTTGAAATTACATTGATGCAAAATGCCAATAATTTCTCCTCTATCCATGTGTCCGTATGCTTGCTATATTAGGAATGAATTCAAATGTCGAGCGCTCGACATATTTTTTTCAGAAAATAAATGAATGCGTGTCCTAAATGTATCACCGTAGAAAAATGATAACTACCAAACCAACTGTATTATTGACGATACATTAAGTAGAAAACAGAGATCTCTTACTTTCGTCCACAATGCACTACATATACTTTATACTCGTGTTTTCATTCGCAAATTTCCATCCATCTTCGAAAAAAACCCGAATTGTGTCCGTCCGTCCGCCATGCATATAAGCAACCTCGCCTTAATCAAACTGGTGAAAGTTTTGAAAAATAATTTGGCCAAAAATTATATATTCGTAATTTCAGGAAATGGGCTATTCATTTTTGACGCTGCGCACAGTATTGGCGCACTCTATGAAATGTACGTAATTTTCCTCGTAAAATGTATTATAATTTTGAAATAAATGCATACTGATAAGACATTTTGTATCTTATAGGACAGGGTTACATAATTATACCTTTTTAAATAATAATACAATTAGATTAAATTAAATCAAAACCCTTACAAAGTAATCTCCGGAAAACAAATTGCGTGTAACTTGTAACATGGGAAACGAGGACTATCTAGTAATTTGAACCGGAAAATCTTATTTTTTTGCGGACATTTGCGGGAATTGCAATGCGCAATCTCCGCACAATTCGATATGATGTCCTACTACGTTTTTGGCCGTTTTTTTTCAAATATGGCAGATAGCGGATGAAGTGAAATGTTCCAAAGATGTTGTAACAAGACGTATTAAACGGAAATATATATTCACAATGGATTCTTTGGTCTTAAATAATGTAGCAACAATTAAAAAATATATATATTCAAAATGTGCTTTTAATGGCGTTTAAAAATAATAAATAAAATATGGTTTGAAAGTGAAATTTTGATGGAGAATTTTAACTTTTTCCTTGTCTAGTCCGTTTAGTTACCGTGTGCACAAATGACAGGTTTTCTAAAATATGTCGCAAATTCGAATGTTAATGTAAATAAATTATGTAAATGTATATTATTCTTTGAATAATATATTCTTTTCGAAATGTGCATTTGATAGAGTTTCTCAAATAAAAAGAATTTTAATAAATAATAACAGTAAAGAAATGAAAAGAAAATCGAAATGTCTAGTCTGTTTTGTTACCCGGTAATCTTGTAACGTTTTCCGTGATTTTCAACGTTACGGTTTTTTTTTTGTCGTTAAAATCAGAAATTTATGCGCAAACTACGTTTTTGTAGGTCAAAACAAAGTTAACCACCGCAGAAAGAATAAGAATAAATAAAGAAAAAAAGAAAGAAAGAAAAAGAGAACAAAAAGCGGGCTTATTATGGCATACCGCTGTTCGTCCGTCCGTCCACGCCTCGTACGATAACATCTCTCACTTGTTCCCCCTTTTACTGATAGGTCACGTGTGACATACATTGTATTGATAAAAGGGGGAGCAAGTGAGAGGTGTGATTTTAGTCAGTTTGGAAAACGCCAGTTTTCATATGTTATATACAATTAATTGGTGTAAAAAATGCAGCATATGAATTACTGTTCTCACGCTGAGCAACTGACCTTCAATTGTCACAAAGGGGGGTGGGGGCGTATCATTGCACAGTTGTATATATTGTCATATTCCGATGCTGTTTCTTTCCGTGATCTAAGGGGTCACTTAGGGACAATTCCTTCAATCGTAACTTTTTATATATGCGCTTGTCGTAGAAGGCGATTATAGCAGGGTTACCCGTCGGAATCCCGGGGAATAAAAATAGGACCGACTTGTCGTCGGAAGAGACAGAAAAACAAGTTCCCGTGTTAAGTCGTTGCCCATGTTGACCCATCCCAGAGTCCCCTCTTTCTGATATTTTGCTTACAAACTTTTCTCATCCTGAATATGACTGAAATATTGCTTGCTGGACCTTAAGCAATCAATAAATCAATCAATCAATCAATCAATTCACACACATTATTGTATCCAGGGGCGTGTTTTTTTTTGCCTTCTTCCGGGTCTTTCAGGAAGATCTTCCACCGAGGTGTGCAAACGAATGACAATTGATCTCTTCCACAGATAATCATAGAAGAGGCAATAAAATACGAAAGATTCAAAATGGCGACTTATGTTGCCGAATTTGTTATTTTGAATGAAATAGTTGATTTTAGAGATATTTGTGAAGGTAGCACAGATGACACTAGTCCGAGATTCCTCTGCCGTCCGACAGCATTTTTCGACTTGCTGGAGCGGCTACAGCAAGTCGAAAAATGCAGTCGGACGGCAGAGGAATCTAGGACTAAGATGACACCTTTGTAATATTATGTGCAGTTGCGTCTTTGATGTATGTATCTCCCTATTTTTGATTGATTGATTTGATTATTTTTGGTGTTTAACGCCACTTTCAACAATATTTCAGCTATATCATGGCGACCAGTTTTAGGGGTGGAGGAAGCCGGAGTACCCGGGGAGAACCACCGACCAAGGGCAAGCAACTGGTAAACTTTATCACTTGCGGCTGCGAGTCGAGTGCACCTTTTTTTGTAATTTACAAGGCCGGGTGCGAACTCACGCCGTATTGGTGATAGACTTGTATGAGTTGTTAGATCCAGCGACCTAACTCATTGAGCCACCCGGGGCCCTATTTTTGGCAAATTTTGGTATTTTTGTACCATAAAAGAGCTGTTTCGGATAAATGTTGATCACAGATTCGTTCCGTCTATTTGATCTGGAGGAACATACAGACAGTGGACAAACGTATTCAGACGCTTCCAATATTCCCTATATATTTCATATAAAACAACAATTTTTCAAAAATATATCTTGAAGTCAAATCATGTCCGATTTCGATAATCATTTGATCAACAAAAGCAGAAAGATATGGCGTTTATAGTAGTAATTTTTAAATAACCTTTTGAAGCACATTTAATATCAAATCGACATGATTTATACATGCCAACCCTACCGATTTACGCGGTAGTCTACCGAATTTTTAAGTCTTCTACCGCCTACCGAATTTAGAAGTTTTCCTACCGATTTAAAAAAAAATGAAAAAATATATTGTGAATTGTTCATATGTTGATTATTCTTGTAGATTTCTTATGTTAACATCAAATTGCATGTGTCGACCCTATATAGATACTAATAATCCACTATATAGGGTCGACACATACAAATTGACGTCAACATAAGATTGTATGAATATTGACACGAACAAGTTAAAATAAGGAAAAAGAGATGAAATAATAAAGAAATAAAGGAATTTTATTAAAAAATAAATTTGTAAGCAGAAAGTTAGAAAAAGGGGGGTGGTAAGTCCGTACCACGAGCGCCTGTGATGTTAATCGGAATTTCAGTACGAGTACATTTCTATTTGTTTGTGTATTTAGATGAACCCTGAGACTGTTCTCGAAAGTATCCTAAGATATGTCTTAAGATGATTTTTAGGATGATCTTGGGACCATCTTAGGACATGTCCTAAGAGTGATCTCGAAGCTATCTTAAGACTATCCTAACTTAGGATGTCTTAACTATGTCCTAAGTGTCAACACAATGATTAGGAAAATAGAAATATTGTGTACAACAATATCTCCAATATTAAAATATAGCAAACACTTAATAAAAATACTCATAATAAAATATAAGATGTAAATAAAGTGTGTTTTTTTCAGTTCCGTCTACTTTTTACGCTGCATCTCATGAGTCTGATTCTCGTTTTCTTTAATTTGTAGTTATCTATATATACGTAGTTCTGAAGGTCATATACGATATACAACCAATGTATAACACGCTTTTATATTCAATGCTTTATTATTAGTGCTTTCTTATACCCTTATAGGGTTGACAGCATAAAACAAACAAACATGAATATATATACATATACAGACATAAACATACAAATCAATCATACATTAAAACAAACATACTAATTATGCAGTTATATTGAGTCCACTCTCCTCAGTGCTAATGACTTTTAAATGAAAGGGGAAGCAAGTTGCATAAGACATGAAGAAGATACAAAATTTTTGAGATTTTGAATATGATTATTTTTATTTCCCATCAAATTTGTGTATAGATTTTCAATCTGGGTTAAAAATTCCTTTGTTAATATTTTGGTTTTTTGGCAATAAAAGAAGAAGTGTTCCTCATCTTCAATTACATTTAGGTGACATTGCCTACAAATGCGTTGATCTCTATTTATTTTATTATATCTGCCTCGTTCAATTTCTAAGACATGATCACTTATTCTCATTTTCACAAGTAATTTTCTATTTTCAAAGTTTGAATTTTCAATTAATGGTTCTATAATATAATTTGTCTTTATTTTGCTGTATAGAAAAAGTTTATTGTTGATATTAAAAGACCTCAATTTCTCGAGAAACATGTTTTCATAGTTTTCTAGTAATGTTTTTTTCAAAGATTTTGTGAGATGCCATTTCTCCTTGTTAAAACTAGTAACCTCTATATTTTTTTCAGTTATTTTGTTTGTGCTTAAAATATTCTCTGCAAAGGTATACCAGGAATATGTCCCATTTAAATGCAATGTTTTTGATAGGCTATATATATCCAATAATAAAGGATTATTGTCCTTGTTTGAAATTCTAGCCATATACTTCAATACTTGCAACTTTATATAAACATCTAAAGGATATTGAGAAATTTCTGTTCTAGCAGCTAAGTTGACAGATCTTTTACTTATTCCAAGAACAAATTTACAAAATTTTAAGTTCACCTTTTCAAGAGAACTTGTATCTAATGAGTCAATGAGATCAAAATTAGAATTTGACTTGTTTGCCCGCAATTGTACTTTTAAGTATTTTTTTCATAAAAATCCATATACCAAATTTCTGAGTTATACATGAGTATAGGTTTAGCAAGAGATTCAAATATTTTTTTGTATATCTTTATATTGAAACATTTTCAATAGGGTTTAAATATTTAAACATGGAAAACATAACCTTACAAAAACCTTGATAAATCTATTAGTATTCTTCATCACAACATTAGAAGTCTGAGAAAAGATTTCCCAGGTATTTATATTTCATGACCTTTTCTAATTTATACCTATTTAAATAAAAATCAGACTTGTTATATGGGATATGTCTTTGTTGAATGATATATGGGATATGTCTTTGTTGAATGATATAGCTTTAGTCTTTTTCACATTTACTGAGAGTTGCCATTTTTTACAATATTCACTTAATTTATCTAAAGATTTCTGTAGGCCCTCTGCACTTTCAGATAGGTGTAAAATGTCATCTGCAAACATGATGCAATTTAAGGACAGTGTATGTAATGTAACTGGATGACAGCTATCATCAAATATATCGGGTAAATCATTTATATAAATTTTAATAAATTGGGCCTCAAACTATCCCCTTGCTTAACCCCCCCTTTCTATATTCACAAAATTGGATAAATCTTCCCCCATTTTAACTGAAGCCTCCGAATGTTTATTCATATCTTTAATAATGTTGTATAGTTTTGAACCAATATTTTGGTTTTGTAATATCTTATATAAAAGTCTCCACACTGAATCAAAAGCTTTCTTTAGAACAATAAAGCATCCAAATATGTTTTGTTTATTTGTATTAACATTCTTATTAATCAATGATTTAACAATAAAAATACTGTCTGATGTCCTGCTGTTTTTTTCTGAAACCAAACTGTGATGGATTAATTTTATTTTCATATATATCCAAGAGGCGATTATTTATTACCGAATTGAAAATTTTACTCAAACTATTCATCAGCGAGATCCCTCTGTGATGCATGGGGTTAAATTGGTCCCCACTTTTTAAAATAGGAATAATATATGTCTGATTCCATTTATCTTGGTATACTGAAGTATCCAATATCAAATTAAAATATTTTGCAAGTGCAGTAAGCATGGCATGGTTGCTATGTTTGATTATTTCATAGCAAATCAGATCAGGTCCACTGCTTTTCCTACTTTTTAGTTTCTTAATGATGGTTTTAATCTCTGTAATGCAAATAGGTCTATCTGTACAATTTTCTGTTAATTTTTGTTCTCTGTTATGCAGGTCTGTCGAAATATGTTCTTCAAAAGCATTATCAATTATGTCAGGGTTACCCTGTGTTTTAAAATGATTGGCTAATGAATTAAAATCATTTATACTTCTGTTTTCACACGTTTCATTTTTGTTGTCAATAGTTCTCAGTATTTTCCAAAACTCTTTACTTTCTTCCGGTGAGAGATTACTAATTTTATCTAAAATTTGCTTTTTATATCTTTTTCTTTTAGCTTTTGCTGCCCCTTTCTTTTTTTTTTAGAAAAATATAAGAACTTTAATTTGACATTTTGAACAAAGGGAAATAACTTCATTTTTCTACTCTAAAAATTGACATTTTTCCTCAATGCAAGGAATTCAGAATCTGTCCAAGGAGATTTAAACTTTTTCTTTTTTTTATTTGTATAGTATTTTTTTCTCATGCATTTTTCTGACAGATCTGTATAAATATTTGTAATGATTTCATTCGCTTTATTAACTCCTGAAGAGGACTTTTCAACGTTCAAACTCAATTATATTTTCATAAAAAAAAAATTCTGAAAGCTCTTTTTCCAGCAACATTTTTGAAAGTCTTGTCCACTTAAATGAAAATTCATGCTTCACATAATCATCATGTTGATCTACTATATTCAGATTACTATTAAGATGTGTGACTAACTGACAATGATCTGAAAAGTATGTTGGAGTTTTTATCATAAAATATGTCACGGAGGGGAGTAGATTCATACTAGCAACTGCATAATCTATTAAACTACAACCTTTTGAGCTAAAGCATGTCATATTACCAAGAATATCACCAACATATCTACCATTTAACATCCGGAGTTGGGCAGAGGCACAGAGATTTAACAATTCTTTACCCTGTGAATTTAAAATTTTATCCTGAGATTTTCTAGATAAATATATATCTGATTTATAATTTTCGGGCAAAATATCAGACATATGTTGCGAAACTTCATCATCTGAAATAAAATCTACCCCTGTGGATGTTCTTGAATTATAATCTCCCATAATTAATATTTTACCATTGTTCGTTAGTAAATTAATTTCAGACTAGTGAAGTACAGTCATTACCGTTATTTTATGTGTGATTACTTTCGAGTGAGCTGATTTCAAACTTTCAATGAATTACTGATTTAAGATGAACAAAAGATATCTCGTGCGCCGTTTAAATTATAATAGAAATACCATTGATAGTTCACTTATTTAGATTTAAAAACAGCATAAATATGTATACCAATCATATTCTACAAACTAAAGTTCGTTTTTGGTACAAAACATCAAATTATATTACAATTTCGGGGTTAGGACCAACTTAAGACACCTCCATAGATGTCATACAGTTAAGACAAATTTTGCGACATATCCTAACTTAGGACATGGTCGAGAACACGATTTATGACTAAGATTTGTCCTAAGATGGTCTTAGGACATGTCTTAGTCCTAAGACACTTTCGAGAACACGGCCCCTGACATTTATCACACCTCGCAGTAAGCACATTCAACCGTACATCTGTCAATTAATGATAGCTTGGATTATGATCATTTAAATGGGTGCTCATTACATTCGGTTTACATCTTTATGAAAAATATACAACCAAATGTATTCCTTATTTACCTGGGGCCTGTTTAACGAAACTATCCTGAGACATGTCTTAAGACATGTCTTAGGACCATATTTAGGAGCATCTTAGGGCCATCTTAGGA
>MJUT01020485.1:45100-59985 GCA_002080005.1 Gigantidas platifrons | reverse complement strand
TTTAGCGGCTGGTTCATAAAGCTTTAAATCTAGCTCCTCGTATAAGCACTTGTTGGCTTTACCAGACCGTTTGTTGAGTGAACTTGGCAAGCACGTAACTGGGTAATCCCGTTGGATTTTATCAAGATTAAGGTCTATTAAAAGATCATCCATCTTACAATAGTTAACCTGAAGTAAAATGAGTGTTTTTGTACAATATTTCAGCTTGCAAGTTGTCACAAAAGACGAGGTTTCTGAGGTTTTTCTTCTCCCGCGAAACAAGAATAATTGGATATCTGAATTTATCTGTCTAAAAAAAGCGATACCTAATGAATGGTATCTTACATTACAGGCTGAAAACTCTATTAAAAGTGTGGTAAATTTTCAAAAAGATAAGTTTATAGTAAATGGAAAATGTATAGACTCATCACAACTATCCAACAAATATTTTTATAATGAATATATTAATGTAAAATTTGTGAAACCAATATGTATAAATACATGGTTAACGTACTTGTCTATAAATGAAAAACCAAACATGAGTCGGCTTTACTCTTTCATTTTTCATTATTTAGAAGAAAATAAGCTAAAAATATTCAGATGGAAATTATTGCAATATATAATTCCTACAAAGAAACTATTAATGAAATGGAGATTGCTAATAATAGCCAATGCAATTTTTGCGGTCAAGATGAAGACTATCTACATTACTTTATTTCTTGTCCCTATCTGAAAAAATTTTGGGTGAAAATACAACAAATATTGAAAAAATCTAATATAGAAAATTTTGTCACATTAAAACATATTGTTTTTGGGTATAAGATATTTGATAAAGATTATTTTGATTTCAACTATTTTTTAACAATTTTAGGATTCTCTATATACAAAGCATATTATGTATCTGAACAAAAGACTAAACCAGTAAGCATATATTCTTTATTTGTGAGAGAATATATTACGAGATTAAGCCAAGTGCAAAAACTCCACAATAGTAAACTGTTAACAAAAATAAGGGAAAATATTGAAATGTAATATATATGTATGTGTGTATATGTATGGATGTATGTGTGTGGATGTAGGTACATATTTATAGGTATATTCAATTAAAGTCTGATTCTCATCAGTTATATTATATTATTTGAAATTATTTTAATTATATAAGAAAATATTCATATGAAATACTTCATAAGTAGCTTGGGCTTTTGAAGTAAGAATGTAACAAGCATTTTGAATAAAAATATATTGTTGAAAAAAAAACAATTTAGTTAAACTTTGGCTAGTTTAAAACCAAACATGTTTTAAGTAATTTTTTAAATGTGATATATTTTTTCAGTGGCTCGCGACAGGTCGGTAGTTATCTACGTGTATTCTGGTTTCCTCCACTAATAAAATTAACATCCACGAAATAACTGAAATATTGTTGGAAGTGGCATTAAACACCATAGCAATAGCTCAACCTTATTTTTCTACACTGTGACGAATTGTATATTTTCAAATGTTGGTTTAAGGCAAAAAAATAAAAAATAACAAGGAACGGAAGAACTCGACAGAGAAGTCTGCTTAGTTGTTCAATCAAAGATTATGTCTTTATATTATGTAAAGAATCTCTTCGGTATATTACAATAAACCACCATACACAAGAAGTTTAACGTTTAACAAACGCCAACATTTGGGAAACAATAGATGGGATGTGAAGGACTAGCATCCTTTTCCTGTTCTCAATGTACCATTCAAATACAAGAAGCTTAATAGTGTCGAACTAACACAAACATTTTTGAAACAAAAAAGGGGGGATGAGAACGGCTAGTTTGTTTGTTTGTATGATGGTGTTTAACGCCACTTTCAACAATATTTCTACCATATCATGGCGGTCAGTTTTATTTGTGGAGGAAACAGGTGTACCGCCGACCTGTCACAAGTCACCGACAAGCTTTATCACATAATATTGTACACCTCGCCCTGATCGAGATTCGAACTCACAACCTCAGTGGTGATAGGCACTGATGGCATAGGTAGTTGTTAAACCAACTACCATACGATGACAGCCACGATGGCCCCCGAACGTCTAGTATCCATTTCATTGTTCTCAGTGTACCCATAGTATATACAAACTTTCAAAACTTACAAGAAGAAAATGTGTGGCGTAATGTTTAGCGTGGTCGAGTGTGGTAGACCGTGGGTTAGAGCCACGGTCGACTCAAGCCAAAGACAATACAATTGGAATGTGATGCTTCTCCGCTAGGGGCGCAGCATTACGGAGAAGGCAAACATTAGTTGGCTCGGAATCAGATGTGTCCGAGTGGAGCGACATGTCTATCCGCGGACTGTTGTTTCAGTGAGATAGCACTAAAAAAATCCAACTTAGAGCGTTGGTCTAGTACAAAGCGGATCTCATCATCACCTCATTGAAAATTTACTTGTTCTCGCCATAATATAGCTGAAAAAATTGATGAATTGACGTTAAACAACAATCATTCACCCAGTCAAAAGAAGAAAGGGGACAAGCACTGACAGTTAAATTAGTGAACTGATGGAATAATAATCTAGATTATTTCTGAAAATAAAATGGGTACGTGTTGACGTTGCTTCCTACTTTGTACTACTTTAACACACTTAACTGTATCATTTTATTGCATCCTCCCAATATTTCGTTCAAATTCTGGATTGTGTTCGTTTCAGAAAATACATGTTTATAGTATCGGAAATATTAGCTTCAAATTGGGGACCGTCGTGGTCGTGATCGTATGGTAGTTGGATTTCCAACTACCTGTGCAATCATTGCCTATCACCACTAAAGTTATGAGTTCGAACCCCGTTCATGGTGAAGTGGGCTCGATAGTGATACAACATTATGTGATAAAGTTTGTCAGTGACTTGCGACAGGTCGGTAATTTTCTCTGGTTTCCTCCAGCAATAATAATGACTGCCACAATATAACTGAAATATTGTTGAAGTGGCGTTAAATACGATAACCCTAACCCTTAAACATATTTGTTATTAAACTTGGAAAATTTACCATCTTTGTGGTCAAGGGGAGATAACTATAATCTTACGTTCTATTCATAAGTGTAGTTGCAAGAATAAGAATATTTATCAACCCAAACACGGGGCTCAAAACACAAGGCGCACCTTTGCGTTTCGTTCCAGGTGCGAGTTGTATAGTCGATTCGTACTGTCCTCATCTAACATGAGATAGACTATTGTTTACAGAGGATTGTCCCTATATTGGCGAGCCATTGTGGTCGTATGGTAGTTGGGTTTATTGCTATATATGCGCAATCAGTGTCTATTACCACTAAAGTTGTGAGTTCCAATCCCACTCATGGCAAGGTATGCTCGATACAACTTTTCTCTGAATAATTCGGCTTCCCCCAAAATTAAAACTGACAGCCACAATATAACTGAAATATTGGTGAAAGTGGTGTTAAACACTATACACAAACACGATCAACAAACCAACCTATATTGGCATAGCAACCAAAAACCAAAAACAAAGGCAATAGTGAATGTGCTGTCATCCACAGAAACACAGTCATCAGTATATTTGTATTCAAGGGACACATCATTTTACAGCAAATGAATAAAGAATCTTATATATCATAAAATGACAAAGTATTAATGAAGCCAATAGCATTTACAAAACTCCATTTAATAGTACAATTTACACCAAAGAATTATCATCATTTATAAAAAAAAAAAAAAATGGTTGCAAAGCATAAAACTTATTCATATATATATATATACACAGGTATTCATTAAAATAACTCGATAATAAAAAAAATATATAAGCACTAAACTGTGATAGTATGTTCAACTACATTGTACTCCAATCTGCTGTGGGGGTCTGAGTAATGTCTGGTCCTGTATGGTAATATTAACTACATTGTACTCCAATCTGCTGTGGGGGTCTGAGCAATGTCTGAACCTGTATGGTAATACAACGGCGTAGAATTATACACGTTTTCGGTAGAAGCCATACTTGTCTGACTCTGGTAAGGATCATACTGATATGGCGGCAACTGTGGCATAAAACCGGATGCAAATGTCCCAAAGTCAAAACTTCCCGTTTGAAGAGGTTTGTAAAATGGCGGTTGAGAGGCACGTGACATGTACACATTGGGTGGGACTGTCATTGAAGAATTGACTGTTGATGTTAAATACGGCAAAGACATACATACAGATGATGGAGGTACGTATGGCGAATAAAATGTTCCAGGTGGAGATGCAGAATGAACTATATTTCCAGTCGTAGAGTTATTCGATGAAGATATTGGATAACTGGGTGGCGATAATGATGGGAACAGAGGCGGCGATACAGAATGGTTGTAATGCGACAGTGCTGGTGGAAGCCGTTGTTGTTTAAACGATGAAATTACCGGTGTCGATGCGTAAGATGGAATTGTCGAATATATTGATGTAAATAACGATCCGGTAAGAGACTCTCCTTCGTAAGTGACATTTCCTATGGGTGATAGTGATGGCGAAATAGAAAGTGGACTTACATGTCCAAGGTCGGGTAAATCAGGCGTTTTACGAGTATCGTCAAATACAGATGAATTCACAGAAATATATGAAGTATTAAGTATACGTCCTATGTTTGTAATATTTTCTGGATGTTTTCTCTTTCTGTCTTCTGGACTTGTGTCAGATATACTGTCATTTCCACTATCTCTGCTTGTATTGTCTCGTATATTAGGTGACTGTGTAATAGACATGTCTTTTGTCCCACTATCAGATAAGCTATCTTGTGCTCCGTAGTGTACCGTGTGAGTTGGCTGTCTCTGTTTAACATTATATAGGTGTTCTCGGAGTAATGGTGGATTAGCACTAGATTTTTGCGCATCTAACTTTGTATCACCGGTAATGTAACAAGCTTGTGCTTCTAATACTTTACCAGGCGACGATGTAGTGAAAATCATCTGCTGAAAAACTTCCATTTTCTTTTCTAAGTATACAGCAACTTGGTCCCAAAACTTCCCAGCATTTACACGGAAATAACCCCATCGAAGAGTGTTCGTTCCGCTCTCAGTGTCTACGTTAGGCCGGTAATCTCCCCTGGCGAAATTGACAATACTTCCGGGAACTATACACCACAAATAAGTGGATCGGTTCAGATTGTTGTTTCCACTTGAACCTCTGCCAACAGCAATCTTTGTAAAACATTTTGTTTTGGAGAGACTGTGACGGACTGCATTACACCAGTGTTTACGAGTGGAGTTCCTGAAGAAAGAAAATCTGCTCTTAATATATTTGTAGATCTCTGAAATCGGTAAACAGAAATTTGGCGAGCGAAGTATTGACAAGTATATCAGTTCGGTATAGGAATAATTTGGTTTCATGTTGACATCATCGTCTTGATCCAGCCGTTCATACACTGTAACAAAGTCATCCATTACTGTTCGGAGTTCCTCTTCTGCTGTTGTTAATACAGATGGCGCAGTGATTCTGTGAGCCATACCTTAAATACAACAAGAATAAAGAAATTAAGATCTAAACACATCATTATCTTGATTTTTGTGATAGTATGATAGTTGGATTTACAACTACCTGTGTAATCAGTTTATCACCTCTAAAGTTGTGAGCTCGAATCTCGCTTATGACGAGGTGTACTCGATACAATATTATGTGATAAAGTTTGTCAGTGACTTGTGACAGGTTTTCTCGGGGTACTCCGGTGTCCCCCGCTAATATAACCGACAGTCACAATACTAGTATAACTGAAATATTATTGAAAGTGACTTTAAACACCATAAAACCAAACCCATTGATATATCATAGCTTACAAATTCACATCCATTGATATATCATAGCTTACAAATTCACATCCATTGATATATCATAGCTTACAAATTCACACCCATTGATATGTCATAGCTTACAAATTCACATCCATTGATATATCATAGCTTACAAATTTACATCCACTGATATATTGAAGAGGACAATTTACGACCCAATCATATATTTGAATGCTGAAAAGGAGATCCATTCCATCGGTAGGTCTGTTTATACCCTTTTAGATAGAAAGTGACCCATCCAGAAATTTTATGTCGCCGTGCAATCAGAATCGGTAGTGTATATTTGACTTTTCCTTGCTAAACTTAAAGGGGCATTAGCTACGATTTTGACCAAACAAATTATATGTTTTGGAAATTGGTAAATAGCTTTGAAATGATGAAATAAAGGTAAATATTTCACATTAAACAGATTTATCGTACCACTTTTCGTCTTTTGAGAACGAAAATTACCATCGATTTATTATTTCCATTTCCTTGCAAACAAATAATTTGACCTCGCTTTCTCCGTATGCAACTGACAAGTAAAAATGAATAATTTGTATTTTGTCGCTTATTAACTGCAAACTTGCATGGTTCTTTGTATGTAATTAACGCCGACTAAAAGCAGATTCACAGAAAATAAGAAATAAGTGCATTGTTGTACCGATTTAATGACGATTCAGCAAACTCCGTAAACAATGCCGATAATTAATAAGATGGCGTCCATTTCTTGATCGATCTCAAAACACGAGTAGTTGCACCTTTTTTCCTCGATGCGCGTACATTTTATAACATTTATGAGTTACAGAAACACGTTTTATTAAGGCATCAATCATATCAGATAGTGTTTATGGGTAACAAAAATTTACGATTTTGGCAGATAATGCCCCCTTAAGTGGCACCTGGGTATTTTAAAGACAAATTTGTTAATGATAGAATCAACAACAAAACTGTCAAACATTTCGTATGTTTTGAGCGAGTGAGTTAGTGATTATTGTTCAACGCCAAATAAGAGACTTTTTAGCTATCATGGCGAGAATAAGTTGCATTCGATGAAATGAATTTGAATTGTGGTGTTTAACGCCACTTCCAGCAATATTTCAGCTATATCATGGCGACCAGTTTTAGTGGTGGAGGAAGACGGAGTACCCGGAGAGAACCACCGACCATGGGCAAGCAACTGATAAACTTTATCACTTGCGGCTGCGAGTCGAGTGAACCCTTATTTGTAATTTACAAAGCCGGGCGCGAACCTACGCCGTATTGGTGATAGGCTTGTATGAGCTGTTAGATCCAGCGACCTAACTCATTGAGCCAACCGGGCCCCTCGGATGAAATGATAATGATACCCGCTTTGTATAAGAACAAAACGCTATGTTGGATTTTTATTGTACTAGCTCACTGAAACAACAGTCCGCATATGGACATGTCGCCCCACTCGGATACATGATTCCGATTCAGAGACAGCTAAGTCGTCGTTCTCTCTTCTTAATGTTGCGTGCCTAGCGGAGAAGCAACAAATACCAATTGTGAATTCTATATAGTTTTTTGGTTTTACCCGATCGGGGCTCAAACCCAGGATCTATTGTTTTGTATTTACCATTTTCCCAAACCTTCTACGATTGAAGACGTTCTGTCAGTGAGGTCAAAAAATTAACATACATTAATGTACGAATGAAGTGAACAATGGACAGTTTTAAAACAGTTTTGAAAAGTACTCACGACTTACTAAATACACCAACTGGATTGTCCCTTCGGGCACCTCAAGGAAAGAAAGATAACTCAAACTCTATTTATTTCTTTATTGTCACCTTTCACATCGCGAAAACCGCAAATTTTATTTTTGAGGTTTCTGTCAACGTGCGAATTTAACCCCTACGCGAAAAGTTTATGCAACGAAATCGCGAAAATTGGACATTGGTTGTTAATATATTTCAAATTGAATAAAATATAGTGTACATGGTGTAATAAATATCATTTCTATGACAAAGAAATCTCTTATATTTTGAAATAAAGTATAGTATAAATATGTGAAGCATAAAAATATCATATATCAAGTTGATGTCGGACATGATTTCACAGTTAAATAATGTCCAGTAAGAATGGACAATATCTCATGTTGGAGGACAATTTCATTATGAAATAATGTCCACGACACTATTTCATTATGAAATAATGTCCACGACACTATTTCATTATGAAATAATGTCCATGGACAATATTTCATATGATATTTTGTCTGGAGGACATTATTTCATGGAGGACACTATTTTATTTTACATTAACAACAGCTTGAATCTTTTGTGCATATCTAGGCGACAGTGTCTATGGTTTCGGAGACATATTAGTCCGAGGTTCAAGGCTCTTGGTCCATAGTTTCGGAGACATATTAGTCCGAGGTTCAAGGCTCTTGATAATACGTCACACTTATCAAGGGTGTTCTCCCGAGGTTCAAGGCTCTTGATAATACGTCACACTTATCAAGGGTGTTCTCCCGAGGTTCAAGGCTCTTGATAATACGTCACACTTATCAAGGGTGTTCTCCCGAGGTTCAAGGCTCTTGATAATACGTCACACTTATCAAGGGTGTTCTCCCGAAGTTCAAGGCTCTTGATAATACGTCACACTTATCAAGGGTGTTCTCCCGATGTTCAAGGCTCTTGATAATACGTCACACTTATCAAGGGTGTTCTCTCGAGGTTCAAGGCTCTTGATAATACGTCACACTTATCAAGGGTGTTCTCCCGAGGTTCAAGGCTCTTGATAATACGTCACACTTATCAAGGGTGTTCTCCCGAGGTTCAAGGCTCTTGATAATACGTCACACTTATCAAGGGTGTTCTCGACTTTACACTTTCCAAAATATTAAGAATGTGTCCAAGTTTGGAACTAAAATAAATATCGGTATATCTCGAAAACAACAGTAGGCGTAATAAATAAAATTGAACTTGCTCTGTCTATCGTAATCAGGAACAATGCGCTAAAATTAGGGCATGAAATTCACAAATTTGTGATTTTTTTCAATCAAGGGGCATAACACTGCAACCAAATATGTAATGATTATACAATTCAAACTTGACATATGTTTTGTTTTGTTTTGTAAATTTCAGATGATTTGCTTTGTGATTTTTTCAATCAAGGGGCATAACTCTGCAACCAAATATGTAATGATTATACAATTCAAACTTGACATATGTTTTGTTTTGTTTTGTAAATTTCAGATGATTTGCTTTGTGATTTTTTCAATCAAGGGGCATAACTCTGCAACCAAATATGTAATGATTACACAATTCAAACTTGACATATGTTTTGTTTTGTAAATTTCAGATGATTTGCTCTGTGATTTTTTTCAATCAAGGGGCATAACTCTGCAACCAAATATGTAATGATTACACAATTCAAACTTGACATATGTTTTGTTTTGTAAATTTCAGATGATTTGCTATATGAGACTTAATGAAATTATTGAACGGAAACAGCAAAGTTTCGACAAATTAATTTTCATACAATATTATATTATAATGGTTATAATTGTATCATGCTGTATAATATATTTGAAGTTGTATTGCTTACGGAATAAAGAATTATCATTTCATAACTCCAGAACAGAAAAGGTGTGGAGTCCAAAATCAAACCTGCCTTTTGTGATAACTGACCTTGTGCATAGAATTTAAATTATTTGTTTATGGGGGATATTAATGAACGAACACCAAAAGTGGGACTAACATAAAGACATTTGTTAAAAAAAATTAATGCCCCACGCCCATTGCAGTGGGCACAAAAAAAACATAAATTTGCCATGCACTAAACAAAAAGTAGATTTTGGGAGATCAAAAATATTGGCAATATAAATCTTCTTCAAGAGAAGACAGAATTTGTACATTATGTTCAAAAAATGAAATTGGGATGAATTCCATTATATATTTACACGTGACAATTTTAATAACCAAATAAAACAGAACATTAAAGAAAAGTTTAGAAACAGACCTAATACTTTGAAATTCAAGGAAATGATGAAATCTAAAAATAAATACGATCTTCAAAAATTATGTAGATTTGTTGCCATCATAAATAAACGTGTGCAAGTAATTATTATACAATTAATGACTTTTAATGAGGTGGATACAAGGATTTATTAACCCAAGAATCTTATATTTACCGAGGCCCCTTAGGGCCGAGGTAAATATATTATTCTTGGGTTAATAAATCCTGGTATCCACCGAATTGAAAATCATTAATTGTTTTATTATATGACACATTTTATATGTTGATTTTACCCTTAAAATACGCTTTTATCACGACGTTTTTTTTTTGGGTTTCGTATGGTGCAAGACGTTGGAATGTTATAATCACCGCGCATTACGTCGCGTGAGGTGAATATTATACAATTATTATATGATTGAACTTTGTCTAGTTTCTAATTGGCTGAAATCAACTTGAAAAGTAATGCGTACGTGCGATGTCAACCTCAAATGAGCTAAAATTAGCTCATAGGTAGTGTGGACTGTAATGTCACCCCGATTTGGGCTAAAAATGGAAATATAGATTCCAGAATTCCACATTCCAATCAAATTTTACGTCTCTCGGCAACATTGGCCAATCAGGGGGCGTCTTTCATTCGGGGTTCCTTGACGTCATTTTCTATCAGAGAATGTCTGTTGACGCGTGTACATGACTATAATTTTTTTTTTAATAAAATGGACAATGAATTGTCGTCTGCACGGTTTGCCACAGTGGACGAGGCTGAATTCAGAAGAATCTTGAAAGAAAACGATTCCAAAAACACGCGTAGAGCAACAAATGAAGCTATCAAAATATTCCGGACATATTTAAAAGCTAAAAATATGCCGGAAACATTTTTTTCCATGTATAATCATATAATAAAACGATCATTGACTTTGGAATAGGTTGCTATTGGGATTTATCAACCCTCAAAAAGCAATATTCACCTCGCCTTCGGCTCAGTGAATATAACTTTTTTCAGGTTGATAAATCCCTGTAGCAACCTATATCAAAGTCAATAATTGTATATTACTGTCTTTTGATGAGGTAAATGTGTGGATTTATTGACTTTTGAAAACAATGATATTCACTGAGCCCGAAAGGGCGAAGTGAATATCATTTTGTTTTCAAAAGTCAATTAATCCACACATTTACAGAATCAAAAGACATTAATTGTTTTATTCTAAATTTTGAGGAAATAGTGGTTTTCTGAAATAAAAAAAGTTACATGTCCACTGTCCTGACGTAATGCTACATCATTGTTTACATCACCATGCTAAATATCTGAATCTTTGTCATTTAATATATTTTTTAATGTTCCGTCCGACAAAGTGGCAAATCTTGGTTTTGGGCACCGGCGATACGTCTGCATCTACACACCACATTTCGTTTTTGTATTGACGGATGCAAAAAAGAACTACTTTTTTCATTGGTTGATTAAAATAGAAAATTCCTAAAAAAATTCCATGTTCCAAAAATAGTAACACGTGACATTTACCGCTGTGAATATTAAATCTGAGGCGGTAGATACGTCTTTTTATTTTTAAAAATGATTTAGGTAGAAATCTACACTAAAGAATGTACTAATATAGAATAAAACGTTTTATCAAAGAACGTTTCTAGGGATGTCAGCCAATCAGATAAAAGAAATATTTATAGTCATATAATAATTATAAATATTTACTATTAAATCAGAAATATTCAGCTTAAATTGTTTAATGAATATTAACTGGTTACAATGTTCATACTGGAGAAGTTGTTAGTTTTATATTGCTTCATCTTGGACTAGGTCGGTTACCTAGATCACTTTTATTCGGTATCGCTTCCCAGTACTTTGATTGTTTGTTTGATGGTGTTGAACGCCACTTTCAACAATATTTCAGTCATATCGTGGCGGTCAGTTTTATTGGTGGAGGAAACCGGAGGACCCGGAGAAAACCACCGACCTGTCTCAAGTCACTGACAAACTACATGTATCACATAATTTTGTGCACCTCGCTCCATTACTTTGATTGATTGATCGATTGGTGTTTATCGCCAGTTTTAGCAGTATTTCAGTTATATCGTGGCGTCCAGTACATTGATTACAACCTGAAACATAAAAGCCCTAATCAACGAATTCCAATTTCAACTGTGTATTGTGATCGACAACATTGTTTAAAAAAATTCTCATTATTGGTATATATGCAGAATTAAAGTTATTGAGAAAAACTAATATTTTTTCGGCAAATCAAGCGGTATAACTCCTGACAAAGCTTGAAATCGAACTAATCCTATTTTTACGGTCTAGCCATGTATATGAACTAATCCTATTTTTTACGGTCTAGCCATGTATATGAACTAATCCTATTTTTTACGGTCTAGCCATGTATATGAACTAATCCTATTTTTTACGGTCTAGCCATGTATATGAACTAATCCTATTTTTTACGGTCTAGCCATGTATATGAACTAATCCTATTTTTTACGGTCTAGCCATGTATATAAATATATTTAAACTGAGAGGTTAGGGTGATGATGTTTAACGTCACTTTCAACAATATTTCAGTTATATCGTGGTGGTCAGATTATTTATTGTGTATGTGCTAATTATAAATGTTGTATTATGCCCTCCAGGGGCCCTGATTTGAGAAATAAAGTATCTTGTATCTTGTATCGGTAAAGGAAACCAGAGTATATATACTACCCAGATTTCAGAGCAGAACTTTCATTTAAATCAGGAAGCGGAAGAAACGGAAACAATGAAAGATGTATGGAACGAGAGTCTGGTGTAGAGGACCCTATAGGACCTGTATCGGAACACATCAATAGATAAGTAAGTAAGTAAGTAAGTAGTACCCGGAGAAAACCCCCGACTTGCCGCAAGTCACTGTTAAACTTGGAAAAAGTTCCTTGTGGCACCCCCACCCAACCCTATTTTTGATCAAATTCATTAAATTAATATGCTTATTATTAAATATACAAATTTCATAGATTTTTTGGGTGGCTAACTATCACGATGTATCTGACTATGAAAAGTCCGGAAGCTCGGTTTCATTAATAAAATCATATCTTTTTATTTTTTAAGTCGAGCATACCGCATCATTTTACTTGATGACTTCTACCATATACTTGCCGACTTCAGCAAGTTGAAAATCAATTCTGAGAGGACTTGGCTTGCTATAGGGTGTTCTCTATTTGAGAAAGGGAAATAGGTAATACTTTCCCTATGACATCCCCTGCTTAAAGGTATATTGTCTACCACATTTGTATTTTTTCATACCCAAAATTATTGTTGTTCTCCGTAGTGACCTTCATAAAATTAAGATTAAACACAGAATTATTGGCGAATACGCTACGAAACGTTAAGATTCAAACAACATTAAACAAGCGTGACAATCATCAAGTGTTTGAATCTTAACAGTATTTTCCTTACCTCAAAGCTAAACCTCCGAGAATTCCAAACTTCCGTTTTTACTTTTACTTTCACTTTGAATTTCTGTCATCCGAACAATAATTCCGATAACGATAGTTTTGGGTCTTTTTTGCCAAAAAAAGAACACCAATCGTATATTTTGTAGCATAACTGTTTAATGATAGCTTAAACAAATCATTTATGGACAGTTAAAAATTTTCAAAAAAAATCCCTTTAAGGGTCTTTATAGCGCATATCAAAGGGTGCGCTCGACATAACAAATTCGATTTGTTTAAATTTCAATATTTTACTTGAAAGCAAAAATAAATTAAAAAAAACAATAAGAGTTACTTGATATTTATATAAGATGTCGTTTTCACATAGACATCATACACTACAGTAATAAATATTGTAAAGTTTTTGGTTTTTCATGATGCTACATCTTTTTATTTTTATTTTTTTTTTTTTAAATAGAATTAAGATACATTTGTGTACTTTGTTGTAAGTAAAATGTAGAAATAAGTTATACAACCTGATGTTTATGGTGTAAGCTATTGTGATTCCCAGCATATTATTAGTGTTATTAAACTTGAAAATGTAGAAAAGGGTACATGTACCTCTGAACTTGTAAACATTGTAAATATAGCGTACATTTGGCGACTTTTTCCCATTTCTGGTACAATTTTTGTAGGACCATTAAAATACATCTTATGAATATAGATAGTGGGAGTTCCTACATCTGATCTTTCAATAATCCAACTGCATATCAAATAAAGCAAAAACACCCCCAACCAACAATAGTATAATTACCCGAACTCTATCCCTAACCCAAACCCCAAGACTTTATGATCAAAATCATTAAATTAATATGATTATTATTAAATATACAAAGTCCATAGATTTTTTTGGGTGGGTGTCATAAGGAACTCTTACCGCAAAATTTGCAAAATGTAAAATCAATATCAGTCTGCCGAAGGTGACGTGACGTAAATGGGTCATTATCAAAATACACGCACTTTTTCCTGTTCATATTTTGGTGACATCAAATATTTTCGTTCCCGTTTTGCTTTAGCCTATTAGCTATTCCTACATTACAATGACATATTCACATAATATGCAATCGGGAAAACCACCATGAAGCAAAATATTTCTAGATATGTAGCACCCCCTAATACCTTTCAGTCCGTGGTGTTACCAACATAAAATTATTCTTTTTAGGAAAATGAAAAATAATTTTTGTGTAAAAAGTGGTTACATACATAATATACAGGGAAATTATGCATAATGTAAGATATTTTCTTTGGAGCACTAGTCTTTTTTCACAATATTTGGATATGTAATTGTGGAATTCCATTTAAGCTGCATTATGAAACAAACAAGTTTTCATAATTGTATTTTGTTTCATTTTATATAAAGAAAATATGACTTATACATAGTTATCAAAGTCAACTTTATTCAACTATAATATAATTTACTTCAATTATGTCATTTATCCTTTTTATGAAACAATTTACATGAGGTAACACCATTGACAAGAGGTAACACCACAGATGACAAAAGTAACACCAGGGACATCTTCATGAATGTAAACATTTAATTCAAGAAAAAAACACAACTATAAACCTATATGTGTTGTTTTCTTATTGTTTTCAGTACAATATTCAGTTTTTCAACATATTGGTTTAATGCATGAGCAATATCAGTTTTGTCCATGGTGTTATGAAGATATGTCC
>MJUT01020485.1:23686-42184 GCA_002080005.1 Gigantidas platifrons | reverse complement strand
CCCCACCCCCATCCCGCCCCTCCCCCACACACACACAAAGCAACAACAATAACAACAAACAAACAAACAACAATCGACACATTGTTTAGACAAACAAGTAATACGTGTTTTAGAATACCTTTCAAGTAAAAAATAATGTAATAAAAGAACCAATTAATACGAAGATATTTTAATACATCCAACAAATATTCTGGTTTTCAGCATGCTTTAGTGCACATATGCTGTGGCGATTTGATCACCTGGAACATAGTCTACTTCATATGTCCTGATACGCATGGTATGCCCGTCTATAGTAAAACTACAGTCCCTATTTCTGTGTAGGTAATAACATATGGTGTATACGGCAACATCAAACTCAGGACTGGACCCGATCACCAACGAACCCAGCTTCTTGTAACCGCTGTACCATTTAAAATGGACTCCAAGTATTCCAGGCTAAAAATTTAAATACAATACATATAGATTATTACATGGCATTTTTCATATCATAACCTTTATCAGCCCGAGGTCATGATATCAGCCCGGGAGCCGATAGGCTCAACGGATGATATATGAACGAGGGCTGATAAATGGTATGATATGAAAAATGACATGCTATGATATGTTTATCATATACTTCAACAGAGGAAATAACTGATTTGTACCAAAATGTTTAGTCATTTTGGCTAGAATTAAATACGTGTATATAGTTACAGAACACGAAAATTATTGTTTTAATATACAAATCCAATAAATGCATGTTTTTAAGCATTTTCAATATCATAAGAGAGAAATTGGTATTTATCAATTTCTGTGCAAATATTCAATAAAACAGTTGAATCAGTTTTCCGGAAATTCACGAAGTGAACTTACGAACATTGACGGAAAGGCATGTAATAACATTCCGGAAGCAGTTAATAAACTTGCTTTATCAGTCCGCTTGGGATCATTCTTGTGAAACATGACTCCTCTGATTATTCTAAACAAAATTCATAGTTTTATTACAGGGTAAAATTTTAGCTTTATCATCTACAAATATATGATAAATATACTGTTATATTATATTTTACGTTTTTATTTTCCCTATTTGTCTTTGTTAGCGCAGCCGGTCCATATAACGTTATATGGACCGGCAGTGGACTGCCTCGTTTTCGAGTCTTTATTTCGGGAGATAATTGGGCTTGTTTTTGGACGCGAAGTATAATATAACAAATAGTTCACGGCACTTTGGGCCATATGGCAGTTTATGGACCGGTCTGTCACCCACAAAATACTATATGGACCTCAGCTTCGCTTCGATCCATATAATATTTTGTGGGTGACATCCCGGTCCATAAACTGCCATATGGCCCTCAGTGCCGTGAACTATTTGTTAAATAAAACAGGACAGTTTATTTATTTTGCGTTTGTTTTGTTATTTAGTCGATTTTAAAAGTTCATTAGAGCTTGTATTGTATGTATACTATTTATCGACTTTAAATAAAACTTTGAATTGAATTTAATTTACATAGTACTAGTTTTTTTTTTATCTGGATATAGTAATTAGGCTGAATTAAATATTTGACACTTCCGGATGAATTGGAGTTTGAAAATATAATATGTATTGATTTATTATTACGGGACAATAACATTTATTTTGCATAATATTCTGCGATTTTAATTTTTGCGGTCCGTAGTTGACCGCAGTATACCGCAGAAATTAGATAGCCGCAGAAATAACCGGTTATACGGTATGAATGAAAATATTGATCTGAAATTTTTTTTATGCTGGTCATTTGACGGTCATCGGTAACCCACAGCACAGTGAAAATTAGTTCTCATCTAAATATGGTCAGGGTTACGGTATTTAACACCACTTTCAACAATATTTTAGTTTAATCTTTGCGGTCAGTTTTATTGGTTGATGATGCTGTCCAGAGTACCCAGAGAAGACCACCGACCTGTCGCAAGTAACTGACAAACTTGATCACATAATGTTGTATCGAGTACACTTCACCATGAGCGGGATTCAGCCTCACAACTTTAGTGGTGATGGGCACCGATATTTGTAAATATAACAACAATACGATAAAGACGGTCTGATCATCTGATTTGATTTGATTTTATTTGATGTTTAGTGTTTAACGTCACTTTCAGCAATATTTCAGCTATATCATGGCGACCAGTTTTAGTGGTGGACGAAGCCGGAGAGAACCGCCGACCCTGGGCAAGCAACTGGTAAACTTTATCACTTGCGGCTGCGAGTCGGGTGCACCTTTTTGGTACTTTACAAAGCCGAGTGCGAACCCACGCCGTATTGGTGATAGGTTTGTATGAGTTTCTAGGCCACCCGGGCCCCCCATCATCTGAAAAGACAAATCATGAAATCTGGGGTCAAAACGTCTTAGTACACCAATGTACACCTTGTACACCAATGTACACCTTGTACACCTTGTACACCAATCAAATTGGCAATCCACCTCATGATTTCTTAAAGAATTATTCGGACAAGCCATCCCAATTGATGAACATGTATGAGGTGGGAAATAATTCTTTTTTTTTGTCACCATCCTTCTGTTGATTAATTTAGACGAAGGAAGACGAAAATACTAAAGTGAAAATGAACCGTATCGTTGATGCAATGGTTAGCGTGTTCTCCTCGATTGCGGTAGATCGTGGGTTTAAACGAGCCTCCGGTCGGGCGTGTTCTCCTCGATTGCGGTAGATCGTGGGTTTAAACGAGCCTCCGGTCGGATCAAACCAAAGACTATAATATTGGTATATGTTACTTCTCTACTAAGTACGCAGTATTAATGAGTAAGTACAAAGACTGGTGGCCAGTAATCATTTAAACAATGTTCCCGAGAGTTCAGAGAAATGTCAACTTGCTCATTCAGATTATAACAACAGTCATTCTATCTTTCTCCTTCACTTAAATGACAATCGTGAACGCAGAAATGGTTAGAAGAGTTTGAAGCTACAAAGGGAGGTAATCAGAATCCGTATATCGAAGAAGAACAGACAACACAATGGCAAAAAGATTTGATTTTGATTTTTGGTGTTTTAACGCCACTTTCAGCAATATTTCAGCTATATCATGGCGACTAGTTTTAGTGGTGGAGGAAGCCGGAGTACCCGGAGAGAACCACCAACCCTGGGCGAGCAATTGGTAAACTTTATCACTTGTGGTTGCGAGTCGAGTGCAACATTTTTGTAATTTACAATGCTGGGCGCGAACACATGCCGTATTGGTGATAGGTTTGTACGAGTTGTTAGATCCAGCGGCCATACTCATTGAGCCACCCGGGTCCCCTCAATGGCCAAAAGAAAAAGGCCAAAAGGACAAACAACGATCTACAAAACATATACATAAAACTAAAGATCGAGTAACACGAACCCCACTAAAACTGGAAGGATAGGCAGTTCCTGCTCCACTAGTGGCACCCGTCGTGTTAATCTACATTATGATCAACAGTAGTTTTATTTTGCTTATTTGACTTTCCGAGCTAAAATTCGCCCTTACTTAATATACTAGCAATATAAAGTGAATGTGTTATACCTGGTTCCTGTAAACATATCCTAAATAATTTAGATGCCCCTTTTTCTCTTCCATATGAAACTGGATCCAGTTATGAAGGCCATCAATCTTAGTACCAACTATCTCCCCTACAAACACGTGCTCAAACGCACTGCTATCCATGGTGTGTGAGTGACCACTTCTTGGATACAAAGAAAACCAGATGGATTTCAGTGTATGTTGAAAATCTGCCATTGATGACCCAACGTGTCCTGTTAAGATATAATTACTACTGAATATTACAAGCTTCTTGTATTTCATACTTACAGCAACCGCATTGGTGATGTAATGGTTAACTTAGTATTAATATAGTGACCTTCACCCTCCCATAATCCTAGATATATATATACATAGACGGAACCAGAACTAAGTTTGTAGTAAAAACGTATTTTAACAGAATATTTCAAATTTCGTCCTAGTCATTTTTCTTTTTACCATGCTTTGTAATTTTGCTTGAATTACCTTAGTACTTCTCAGTATCTTTTGATTTTTCTTAAAACAAATTGCTTTGAAATCCGATTTTTTTTTTCTAAAATAAAAACGCATCCCCTCTTATGAAATGTCTGGATCCAGCTCTGGTATGTAAATAATTAATGAGGGACTGAAGGACTTTATTCTAACGTCGGGTGAGGTCACTCTTATCTCCCCCCACACCCCTTCATTATTTCTTCTTGACTGTTTATTATGTTATCTAATTAACTGAAAGGGACTTCAGGCCGTATGGTAGTTGGACATGCACCTACCTGTGCAATCGGTGTCTATCACCACTGAAGTTGTGAGTTCGAACTCCGTTCATGGTGAGGTGTATTCGATACAACATTATGTGATAAAGTTTGTCAGTGACTTGCGACAGGTCGGTGGTTTTCTCCGGTTTCCTCCACCTATAAAACTGACCGCCACGATATAACTGAAATACTGTTAAAAGTGGCGGTAACATATAATTTACTGAAGAAAGAGTTTTATGTTGCCGATTTTATTCAGACAAAATATGTTTAAAAAATTAAACAAATGAAAAAAAACCAACTTTATTCTAACCTTTCTTGTGTAAGAATTGTTGTGTCTTTTGCATGACAGAAGTTTTACAGATTTCTTGTATAAATCTGAATTCTTCCGCTTGCTCTTGTGGAGACACATGCTCGGCTGTACCTGTGGCATGGTGATAATTATTCAATAAGTCAATAAATGTTTGATAAGTTGGCCTGCTGTATAGATAATTCTCATTCACATAGGTAAACAAACTGAAAAAAATAAGTCATAGACAGAGGCAAAACACATTTATAATTGATTGAATGATTGGTGGTTAACGCCAAGTGAGCAGTATTTCAGCTCTATTGATTGTTGTTTAGCGCCAAGTGAGTAGTATTTCAGCTCTATTGATTGTTGTTTAGCGCCAAGTGAGCAGTATTTCAGCTCTATTGATTGTTGTTTAGCGCCAAGTGAGTAGTATTTCAGCTATATTGATTGTTGTTTAGCGCCAAGTGAGTAGTATTTCAACTATATTGATTGTTGTTTAGCGCCAAGTGAGCAGTATTTCAGCTATATTGATTGTTGTTTAGCGACAAGTGAGCAGTATTTCAACTATATTGATTGTTGTTTAGCGCCAAGTGAACATTATTTCAACTATATTGATTGTTGTTTACCGCCAAGTGAGCAGTATTTCAACTATATTGATTGTTGTTTACCGCCAAGTGAACAGTATTTCAGCTATATTGATTGTTGTTTAGCGCCAAGTGAGCAGTATTGCAGCTATATTGATTGTTGTTTAGCGCCAAGTGAGCAGTATTTCAACTATATTGATTGTTGTTTAGCGCCAAGTGAGCAGTATTTCAGCTATATTGATTGTTGTTTAGCGCCAAGTGAGCAGTATTTCAGCTATATTGATTGTTGTTTAGTGCCAAGTGAACAGTATTTCAGCTCTATTGATTGTTGTTTAGTGCCAAGTGAACAGTATTTCAGCTCTATTGATTGTTGTTTAGCGCCAAGTGAACAGTATTTCAGCTCTATTGATTGTTGTTTAGCGCCAAGTGAACAGTATTTCAGCTATATTGATTGTTGTTTAGCGCCAAGTGAGCAGTATTTCAGCTATATTTATTGTTGTTTAGCGCCAAGTGAGCAGTATTTCAGCTATATTAATTGTTGTTTAGCGCCAAGTGAGCAGTATTTCAGCTATGTTGATTGTTGTTTAGCGCCAAGTGAACAGTATTTCAGCTATATTGATTGTTGTTTAGCGCCAAGTGAACAGTATTTCAGCTATATTGATTGTTGTTTAGCGCCAAGTGAGCAGTATTTCAGCTATATTGATTGTTGTTTAGCGCCAAGTGAACAGTATTTCAGCTATATTGATTGTTATTTAGCGCCAAGTGAACAGTATTTCAGCTATATTAATTGTTGCTTAGCGCCAAGTGAACAGTATTTCAGCGATATTGATTGTTGTTTAGCGCCAAGTGAACAGTATTTCAGCTATATTAATTGTTGTTTAGCGCCAAGTGAACAGTATTTCAACTATATTGAATATTATTTGGCGCCAAGTGAGTCGTATTTCATCGATTTATTTTTGCAACGAAGTTTAATGATTCCTCGATTTTGATTAAGATTATTTCATGTAACTATTTGAATTTGCCGTTGTTATGTGAGGGATAACTTCCTATATACATGGTGAGGTTCTGACAATCAGGGTCCTATTTTTGATTATCTGTCTGGCACATGTCTGGCATATGGGGTATACTTTTTGTCACAACTGTCTGAAAAGGGGCATAGGTTTTTGCTTGGATTATTCTTTAAAAATTGGGCCTTATAGAGGCTTTAGTTAGACAACAGTCTGAGATGGGGTCTAAANAGTATTTCAACTATATTGATTGTTGTTTAGTGCCAAGTGAACAGTATTTCAACTATATTGATTGTTGTTTAGCGCCAAGTGAGCAGTATTTCAGCTATATTGATTGTTGTTTAGCGCCAAGTGAACATTATTTCAGCTATATTGATTGTTGTTTAGCGCCAAGTGAACAGTATTTCAGCTATATTGATTGTTGTTTAGCGCCAAGTGAACAGTATTTCAGCTCTATTGATTGTTGTTTAGCTCGAAGTGAGCAGTATTTCAGCTATATTGATTGTTGTTTAGCGCCAAGTGAACAGTATTTCAGCTATATTAATTGTTGTTTAGCGCTAAGTGAACAGTATTTCATCTATATTGATTGTTGTTTAGCGCCAAGTGAACAGTATTTCAGCTATATTGATTGTTGTTTAGCACCAAGTGAACAGTATTTCAACTATATTGATTGTTGTTTAGTGCCAAGTGAACAGTATTTCAGCTCTATTGATTGTTATTTAGCGCCAAGTGAGTAGTATGTCATCGATTTATTTAAGAAGTAATATAATTTGATTTAAATACTGCAATATGACTGGCTAATCAGCCTGATGAAAATTTTGGTTAAATTAGTTGTAAAAATTAAATTATAAGGAATATTAAAATTTTTGAACAGGTTTTGGAACAGTTTACGCTTTTCACAAGTGTAAACCGCCCCAAGCCAGGTTATATCGTATAACCTGTTCAAAAATAAAAAAATATTCCTTGTAATTTAATTTTTGCAACAAAATATAATGATTCCTCGATTTTGATTAAGATTATTTCATATAACTATTTGAATTTGCCGTTGGCGAATGAATACGTTGGTGACGTCACAATACCAACCCAGGTTATCAAGAATAACCTTTTTTTTTCTCCAGACAGATCAGCCAATCAGATTGCAGTATTCACATTAAATTAAATTATTGTTGTTTAACATCAAGTGGGCAGTTTTTAATTGATTGATTGTTGTTTCACGTCAAGTAAAGTTTGAAGATATCAAAGTAGCAAGCCGTAATAAGAGTATGAATGAACAAGAATGCCGATGGCACATTTGCGTGACCTGAAAGATATATATTGATGTTGTAATGACGTTTAAGTTAAATAATTAAAACAAACGATGATAATGTTTGGTCTTAACAATATACATTTGTATTTATAAAAAGTATATACTTTAGTACATGTAAATAATACTTGGGAAGCCAATATCCTCCCCATTCATGACAATTTACGATATATAAATCTGTAACATACCGAGTCGACGAAATGAATGAATGTCCATGATGAAAATCTTTAATTTCAATGTAAAATATGTGGTCTTGTATGGGGCAGAAACATGGAGAACAACAAAGGCCATGTTGTCAAAAATCCAAAGAATCATCAACAACTGCCTACGAAAAATCATGAACATCCGATGGTTCGACAAAGTCAGAAATGAGGATCTGTGGCAAAGAGCACACCAGGACCCCATAAACATACACATTAAAAAGAGGAAATAGGCATGGATTGGCCACACACTGAAGAAACCACCAAGCAGCATCATCAGACAGGCCCTCAAATGGAACCCACAAGGCAAAAGAAGCAGAGGACGATCAAGAAACACCTGGCGTAGAGACAAAGAGTCAGAATAGAAAGAGCAAGGACACAACTGGAATTCGGCAGAAATACTAGCGCCAAATCGAGTTAGATGGAAGGAGATCGTCAATAGCCTATGCTCCCCTGCGGAGCAAAGGGCTTAAATAAGTAAGTAAGGAACTAATTGTCCTTCCGGAGCACACGAGTTCACATCCGGGTTTTAGTACGGTTCGTGTTATTTGGTTTTCTGTGTGGCGTTTTGCATACAATTGTTTGTCCTTTTTCCTTGTGACCATTGTGTTGTCTGTTCTTCTTCTATTTGCGGCTTCTGGTTACCCCTTTGGTATCTTCAAACTTTTTCCTATTGAAACAGGATCTGATACCCTTTGGTAAAGAAACATATAACAGACATGGCACCACTATCTGAAACGATTTGTTGTTCGAACAGTACGATGAGAGGGGATGCTTGCCCTTTTTATTTAATGTGTTTCGTGCATTTTCATGTCCCTTATTCACCGTGTTTCGTCAAGGAACAAGAATAAAAATTATTTTTCGTTCATCGTGAAATTCAATTTTATTTTACGTTCTTTCGTGCTCATTTCCCCTCTTTACCACCTCAATGAAACTCAATCCTATTGTAATTACCTTTGTGGAGCATTGTCTGTTGTACTGTGTGTGTCTGTGTGGTGTTGATAGGCGTAATGAAGATCACGTGTGGTGGCTGCATTGACGTCACCATGCCAGAGTGACGTCATCAGTGTTGACAGTTCATCTGTAGCGCTTTGTGCAAAGTTTGCCAAAGTCACAACTATGAATAAAATTACAAGAAGATTGATTGATTGCTTGGTGTTGAGGCACAAACCATTTTATTACTTGATGGAATTGTTTTCATGTCAGTAGAAAGTATTTTTTTCACACATCTAGCGGTTGTCAGTTTTATTGGTGGAGGAAACCACCGACCTGTCACGAGTCGCTGACAAATTTCACCCCATAATGTTGTATCGAGTACATCTCGCCTCAGCAGGATTCGATCTCACAACGTTAGTTTCTTATTTCTAATTACAAGAAGAGTATCAAAGGGTACAACCTCACTTTGTGCTCACATCCTAAATTAATAAATAAAGAATGAGGGTTATGGTGTTTAACGCCACTTTCAGCAATATTTCAGTTATGTCGTGGCCCAGTCAGTTTTATTTGTAGATGTCACCGAAGTAACCTTATAAAACCACCGACCTGTCACAAGTCATTGACAATCTTTATAACATAATGTTGTACCGGGTACACGGCCAAGCCATTACACAGGTAGTTGTAAATCCAACTATAATGCGATCACGACGACCCTAATTTGTTTTAATAGAAAACATAAGTGGGATCGGGTACGTTTAAAGGGCCAGCGTTTCCTACTTCATAACACCGGACATAATCAAATCCAAACGAACATTGTTGTACTCGACAAGATTGTTTTCGCGCTTTATTTAACATGTCTGAGGACAATACGAGCTCTCCATCAAGGCAAATCGTCAAGTATTTCATAAGGATATGCTTCTTCAGAACCGCGGGGTATAATAGGGTATATGGTTTTTTTTCGCTGCGTGAGTGCAACCCATGGGGAAGAACTTCGTATATAAAGGTTATATACGTGTCGCTGGATTGGGTCGACTTGTTACTTGTTACTTGTTACAAGCCGTCAGGCAAGTGGTTAAAATTTTAAATTTAACTCTCGAGAGTGGTTAAAATTTTTAATTGAACTCTCGAGAGTGGTTAAAATTTTAAAATTAACTCTCTTGAGTGGAGAAATATCGTAACCCACATGGGCAACTGAAGGAGAATTTGTTTCTCCCATTATTTAAGGTGGTACCTTACACTTCAGGTAAAATTTGATCTGCTCGTTTAATTTTCTTATCTTTTGGCAGTGTGTTTGAATATATCCACTGTAATAAATATCAAAATTTTAACAAATTCCAACCAACAGACTCAGAGCTATAAATTCAATAGACACATAGCAGCTTTTCTCTCTGTGGTTTTGATCACCGAGATGCTTGAAATCTACATACAAACATCATATGATCAAAACATTCAACTGATTTTAAAGAGTTATCTCCCTGTAGTGTTAGGTACCACCTTAACACGAACTTTATTTCAAAATTTGAAATTAATGCGATGAAGGCACGAGACATTTTAATCCTCTAGAGGATTACAGATTTTTCCACCACTGGTTCAGCGGGGTTAAAACTCCGTAATAATGGGAGAAATCAATTTATTCCATTGCATAATTCTATTTATGGAATAGATGTTTTTTTACTGAGGCCATTAAATAATCATGACATCGTATATACAGTCAAACCTGTATATAAAGGAGACTCATTGGAACCTGGCCGCAGCCTAGAGCAATCTAATTAAAATTCTATCTTTAATGGCTCCCCGGTTTTGTTCGCGACATAATCGGGAGCAAACAAAGATCGGATTTTAATTAGAATGCAGCCTAGAGCTACTCAAGCTTGGGGGCCTCAAGCTATGTAAATGTCGGTAAAATATATCACGAGTAAAAAATATTCAAGACGGGTGCTGGGGGAGTTTAGAGGGTTGCCCCGTCTGAGGGGGGCCCAATAGGTCGTAATCCGGCCTTGTATGTATGTACATATGACAGTTTTGTAATAGTATGACGTCCTGTGTTATTTGTTTAACCAGTACGTTTGTACCGAGTTTATCACTTAAATACAAGTGCACTTAAAAGACTTAACCTCTTATATATTTGTATTAACCTCTATATTACGTCAGTTTTAGTTGCTGACAAAACTATTATTTCATTAAAGCAAAACTACATGTGATGGCACATATAATTAAATATATCAATTCAATTCAAATTTCTTATTGAATAAAATGCATAAATTTAATTATACAATATCCAATGGGATTGTACATCAGGCATAGCCTATGTGCTCTCCCTCAATAAATAAGGACATCAGGTACAATGATAAGAATAATTAATTAAAATTACATCTTTTCTAAAATGTTAAATTCTATGATTTTGCTTTTATTATCAACTATTACAAGTTATCTATTACAAGTTGATGTTATTTTTTTCTTTAAAAAAACTGAAATTAGCAACCATTTTCTTACTGGGGAAGGGAGGGGGTTAAAAAATATATGGTGTGACCAAAAAAATCTGAATGCTTCAAAAATCCCCTTGTTCCAATATGACCTTTGTACATTTTGAGAGAAAAACAAGTCATCTTCATAGAGAGAAAAAAAATATGATTTGTTTACATATTTTTACATTTGATATAAATAATGTTATGACAGTTATAAATAGTAGAAAAAAAGAGCTTAAATGACAAGAGAGAACATACCATATATAACTGTACTTAGTCTCATGGTCAACCACATGTTTGTAGTGTATATAGATAAGCCAATGCGTCACTATGTACTATGCAGTCAAACATTTGTATACTAAATTTCTAATGTTCCAAATTCTGACATTCTGTAAATTTAACATGTCTGATCCGAACACCTGTCGTTTGAGAACAAAAACAATTGTCACTAAAAGTGTTGAGAAAGTAATGATGTTTCGGACCAAGATTTAGATTTTTAGCTCACATGATCCAAATGGTCATGTTTATCTATTGTTATCGCCTTGCGTCTGTCTGTCCGTCAGAGGCACATAAGCTGCAACCTTCTCTGTACCGTTCCATATTGATCGAACATGTCAATGATTATCTTTGGGGTGATGAGGAGATTTAAAGGGTCATATGAGCTGTTATCACTTTGTGTCCGTTGTCGACGTAAATCCGTTTTCTGTAAACTTCGATCTTTTCTAAAACCACTGGGTCAGTTGGATTCAAACTTGGCAAAAATTGTTCTTGGGATGAGATTATGATTTGTACCAGTAAAGTTGATCCTCCATCGGTAAGGGGTATTATGGGACTGTAATGGGGTAGGGTGGTAAGTAAATCATAGATATTGTTATTCTTAAGAGGCAGCAGTAGGACTATTACACAAAAGTTGTAGTGTACAGAGGCGGATCCAGAATTTCAAGTTAGGAGGGGGAAGGGGGGGGGGCGCATTTAAAAAAAAACGCGCCGAGCGGAGGGAGGCTCGAAAATTTTTGGGGTAATTCGTGTGATAAATCACGATTTTACGCAAACAAATCATATTTTTTCCAATTTTAGGGGAGGGGGAGCACCTCCCCCCTCTTGAATCCGCACCTGGTGTAGCATTATATAGTTGTGTAGATTAAGATTTCACGTGTAATTCCGAGGATTACATATTCAAACTAGGGCCGTCCTTGTCGTGATCGTATGATAGTTGGATTTACAACTACCTGTGCAATCAATCCTTATAACCACTAAAGTTGTGAGATCGAACACCATTCATGGCGAGGTGTACTCGATACAATATTATGTGATAAAGTTTGACACTGGTATTCCGTTTTCCTCAACCAAAGTGGCGTTAAACACTATAAACCAATCAACCAACCATATTCCGACTTTGACGAGATTCCTAGAAGACGTCCTTGACCTATTGTTTTAAAACTGTATCCCTAATATTAAGGTTCATGGAGCCAAATGAAGCAGAAACATATACATTAGCTGACTGAAACAACAGTTCCTATTGTTGTATTTGGAATGAAGCATCCTGGTAATTGCAGATTTAGTCTGATACAAATGTAAAACAAGTTGACGGGCTCCCTGGTCAAAAGACAGACATAGACTGTAATAGAGTACACGTCACATGGTAAGATATAGCTGCAAAATTGCTGGTAGATATATGCAATAACCATATTCACTCATTTCTTTCTTCAGACCAAGTGCCATGATATTAAAGACATTTGCTTCTTCAGATTATCCGTGTGTTTGGTGGAATCAGAAATTCTACTGATACATCCATTGCTACAAGTCAATTAAAACCATATGTCCGTTGGTTTTTTTTGCCATCAAAAAACAAGACAGTTAAATGTATTTACCAATCGAAAAATAGCTCTTTGTGTGTGATCACAGTCGCTTGAATTTCAATGAAATTCAAGCGACTGTGGTGTGATCTTTTCTTAAATATCGCTGGAATTGGTAGGCTTGACGCAGATTGGTTGAAATATGAACTCTGACGTCACTATGTTTGATGTTAAATATTAGTGTATAGTAGATCCAACAAAATTGTAACAAGGGCAATGCAAAGCGTGGTGTATCCCCTCGCCTAAAAATTTGACCCGGTGACCTTGACCTTTGACCTTGAAAATCAATAGGGTTCCAGATTCTCTTAAGGACTAAGTATGTACCAAGTTTGGTCAAAATCAATTGAAGGATGTTGATTCTGGAGTGTTCACAAGGATGTTTGTTATGCGGTAAAAATTTGACCTGGTGACCTTGATCTTTGACCTATGAACTTGAAAATCAATAGGGTTCCAGATTCTTTTAAGGACTAAGTATGTAGCAAGTTTGTCAAAATCCATTGAAGGATGTTGATTCTAGAGTGTTCACAAGGATATTACGCGGTAAAAATTTTATTCAATGACCTTGACCTTTGACCTATCACCTTGAAAATCAATAGGGTTCCAGATTCTCTTAAGGACTAAGTATGTACCAAGTTTGGTCAAAATCTATAAAAGGATGTTGATTCTAGAGTGTTCACAAGGATGTTACGGACGGACGGAAGGAAGGACGGACGGTAGCATTACTATATACCTTCGCAACTTCGTTGGCGAGGGGATAATTAAATTGTCATTCCCACTAGGTATATCGGGTGGTTGGTGGAAGTGTTCAATGCTACTTTCAGTTATTTGGTGGCGGTCAGTTTACTTGTTTGAAGAAGACAGAGTACCCGGAGAAAACCACAAACTTGCCACAAGTCACTGGCAAACTTTATCACATAATGTTGTATCGAGTACACCTCACCGTGAAAATTGTTATGCAGGGATGTAGTTTTTGTTTCTTGACGATTTTGAAAACTTGCTACCTCCCCTTTTTGGTCCATCTCTAAAACTTGTCTCCTCTCCCACCTCAACACACTTTTCGGGTCACTCCTAGAACTTGTCCCCTCCCCCCACACACTTTTTGGTTCACTCCTAAAACTTGTCCCCTAACCCACCCTACACACTTTTTGATCTACTTCTAGAACTTGTCCCCTCACCTCACACACTTTTTGGGCCATTCCTAAGCCTCTGACAATACCTCTCATGAACCTTTGTTCCAGGTGTGAGTAGTTCTAATAATAAAACCCTAAATGCTCGCTTACTCGCAAGGGTTTTAACGGAATGCCATTACATGTAATGGAGCAGCCTCAGAGATTTTTTGCGCTCGCTTACAGAGTTTCTGACGCCTGCATTTATCAATAATAAGACATAACCTTTCATTTTGGCCACTATTATAACAAGTTTTTATTACCTACCAGTATTTTAGAATGTAATTCCCACAAAATAAAAATTTGTTTACCAACTACATTTTGAATTTCGTCATTTGAGGTCATTTTCCGGTCAAAGCCTCACTTTGGCATTTTTTGGATGCCATATTTGGCGATTGAGGAGTGAATGTTTACATCAGTTGTAGTAAATATGCTAAATATCGTAGTAGAAATACCATGTTTAGAAAAGCTCCGCCTTCCGTAGTTTCTCGTTATGGCGAACGATAGATAAATTTGAACAAGTTTGTTGTTACTTTTGAAAAGCATACATTTTTCAGCCAAACCGATTTAACAAGGACTGGGATGATCAGTAATAGTTATAATGAAATGTTTGAAGCGTAAATAGTGAATTTTTATGTTCAACTGCAATATTTTTTTTGCTCCATTGTGACGAATGGGACCGCTTTGTAGCTCCGCCGAGACACAAGTTTGTCACAGGATCTACATTATTGCAGCTAAGGTGTGAGCTAAAAATAAAACCCCACAAATTCTAATCAATTTTATATTTTATTATTTACATATATACATTCCATCATTTTTCAAACAATGAATAAAATTTCAAAAAAGAATTAACAATAAATATATATTTCAACGATGATATATCTGTAAAGGTATACATACTTGTAAGTTTCAAAACATGCACTACAAGGGGAAATAACTCTTCATCTTCACTACAAAGGGAAATAACTCTTCATCTTTAAAAAGAATGTACACTGTATATGGAAATATATTATATAGCAAAACACCTTCACTACAGAGTATTACCTTAAAAAACACATCATTCAAGTCTGCATAAAGGATTACCAAGAACAAAAAGTGAGGAAATTAAATACTGGTAGTTCATAATTTAGAATGAACAACTTTTTTGGGGGAATTTTGGAAACTTGAAACACAGGGGCATTTTAAAGAGTATTGTAAAATGTTCAAATTTTAATACAAAGTCCTGCCTGTAAATAGTGAAGTACTGGAACACTTGAAAAATATTGAAAGCCCTGATAGTATATATAGGGGTTTTTGGGTCATTTCATGTGATGATTCTTACTGGTCCCCATAACTTAAAAGACTAAAGAACTACTTTGTCAAGTTTGAATATAAAACAAAATCCCCCTTATTCTACTTCATAAAGCACAAAATATCTTTTCACTGCCAATGACTATGGCAAACAGATTCATTTTGTAGGGGGAATTACATGTATTCATCCCTAAATAAGATCCTAGGATACTGTTTCCAGAAAATATCACAATAAAAGTCATATTACAAAGATTAACATAAGAATTATCTTGATACACATTTGTTAAATCTTGTTATTGTTTGGCAATAGACATTACTTTTTCTTCTTTTTCCCCCCTTAAATCTGACGATCGTCACTTTTTATATACTTTAAAGAAATGCTTTTGTCCTTTTATCCATACATTTTTAAGGGTATTTTCCTAATGAATAAAATCTTTTAAAGTCCATAGAAAAATTCAAAACTTGTTTACTAGTATTTTGAATATTTTCATTTCCAGTACATGTAGTTGTTTTGTAACTAGGGCTAGCTGCAGAGCATAACAATAGCTCTTAATGGTTTTTAACCACATGGATACAAAGACTGAGATAATATTATTGAAAATGGTATCATAACCTTCATCATCCAAATGCCATTTTTTAACACTAACTTAGACAAAAATAATTTAATTCTAATACAGTGCTTTATGATTACTAAATTCTAATCATTTTTTGTTCTTGAGAATCTTCTGAACAGACAGTAGTAGAGTTTGTTAGTAAAAAATTATCACATAAAATTGTTTGCATCAAAAAACAGTCAAACCTGTATATAATGGCCACTCAAGGGAACCTGAAAATGTGGCCTTTATGAGCAGTTATCCTTTATATACAGGTTAAAATTATATGCACTATTCATTAATGGGAAAAATGAGACTGCCCTTTATAGACAGTGAATTGTTATATAGAGGTGCCCTTTAAGGCAGGTTTGACTGTATATATACTTTCTACAATATATAACAAAACTTAAACACCCTGGTTAACTATGTAAGAAAACATATGGTATGTCTGTTTTAAGGAACATGTACAATAAGTATCCAGCACGTCAATTTTCAGGACCATTTACAATAATTATATGCCTGATCAATTTCATCAACAAATGACAAATTCAAATAGTCCGATGAAATAATCGTAATTAAAATAGAGGAATCATTAAAATTTGCTGTAAAAATTAAATTATAAGGAATATTTGAAATTTTTGAACAGGTTATACTTGCATAACCTGGTTTGGAACAGTTTACGCTTTTCATAACCGCTTGGCGGTTTATTAACTGTAAACTTCCCAAAACCAGGTTATATTGCATAACCTGTTCAAAATTGAAAATATTCCTTAAGTACAACAGCTTTCTTGAAGGTGGTGGTCATTGTTTGGTAAAAGAAGAATACTTCTTTCTTTAAACATATGATGCTATTTTTATCTTTTATTCAACCATGTAGGTATTCGTCAAATTTATTATTTAGGAATCTTCGCATCATTCACTGCTTTAAAAATTAAATTAAAACTTTTTCTTTTGAGAGGCAAACAGAATTCTTTTGTTCAGACAATTATCATACAAGTTTAAAAAATAATATACATAAGTATATAGAATAATCTCAGTTATGAGGGTTGAGAAAAGACATTATTACCAGTTATATACCAGTGATGATATCTTTTCTCGGCCCTTATAATCTACATTATTCTATTACAGATGAAAAGAATAACATCCGTGATTGTATTTTAACATCAACACATCAATTTTTCAGCCATATCATGGCGAGAACAAGTTAATTTTGAATGAGATGATGATGCACCAGCTGTGAAGGTCTCTACATATATGATCACAAGTATCTAGTCGAGACCTTCACAAGTATCTAGACGAGACCTTCACAAGTATCTAGTCGAGACCTTCACAAGTATCTAGACGAGACCTTCACAAGTATCTAGTCGAGACCTTCACAAGTATCTAGTTGAGACCTTTACAATTATTTTTATCGGTGATGTCACAGCTGAGGAATCCTACACCATTCATTTTTATTCTTCAAAATTTTTTTTTTATAGAAGACACGATAAAAATACAATTCAAAGTTTACAATTAAATTTATCTTAGTGCTATATGAATTTATGATATGAAAGACAACTATGGTAAGAGAAATTAAATTGGTTTCCTAATAAATGAAAGACATCAAATAAATGACTCTTTAAAAACACATACATTTATATACATCAAATTCACTTTTTAATTTTCCCATACAGTTGAAGCTCGTTATTTTGAACTGGGATATGATGCTTCCACGGATGGCTCAAAGTACATATTTGTTTCATTCGTTGTAGGTTTTAGATTACTGGTAGGTAATTCATCCTGACTGAACTCAAATACTTTTACGTAAAACTGCCGGTCTGTTCAACCTCATCACAAAGAGGCTTTGCTGTATTTTATAGCATTATAACTGACATGATGATAATTTTATATACATGTATTCTAAAATTGATTGATTTATTGGTGTTTAATGACAGTTTTAAATTTTACTCCTAAATTCAAAGTGTGAATGTTAGGAATAACACTATGTAAAATGTTTTAATTAGTTTTCCAGGAAGAAACATTTTTTTGTCTGAAAATTTGATACTTTTTGTGATTTTAGACTCAAATAAAGCCAGTATAGTGTCTTTAGGACATGAAAAAAACAGAAATAAAAAAAAAAGTATGCTTAAAATAAATTTCAAGATTAGGTAATACTTCAAATAAATTTCAAGATTAGCGACATGTAGTACCTAAAACAAATTTCAAGATTAGCTAGGTATGTTAATCTTGACATGTTTCATTAATACTACTTCATACAAATAAAAATCCAGTACCAGTCTGAACCGCTACCCCAAGTCTGATACGAAAAATTGTAAAATCAAAATTTGACGACTGTAAAATATAAATATTATCACGATTTCTTATGTAACCAGCACATTCTACTGCAAAAAAATAATAATAATAATAATAATATTCTGTAATCAACAATACTAATTTAATTAATATGTACATAGAAAAAGAAAAATAATAAACAGCACTGAATCATACAACAAACAAAGAACAGGCAAACTAAAATATACTAATACAATAATAATTAAAAAAAAAAAAAA
>MJUT01020467.1:129286-148616 GCA_002080005.1 Gigantidas platifrons | reverse complement strand
GGGGGGGGGGGGTTATGTCTTATTTACGTTATTTCCAAGTAGTGAATATGAGTAGATTACAACAATTTACCTTTAGTGTTATTGCTGCCTTTTATCAAATCTAGTTTGTTAAATAGTCAACCTTTATTTGGACAGAGCAGGTGAATATAATTGTTAGTTCACCTGGACCGCAGGTCCATGTGAACTATTGCCATCACTTGGCGTTCGTCGTCTGTCGTCTGTAAACTTTTCACATTTCAAGCTTCTTCTCCGAAACCACTCGGCCCATTGAAACCAAACTTAGCAGGAATTTTCCTTGGATGGTCTCTACAAAGTTTCTGTTTTTTGTTCCAGTCTAGATTAACATTGAACCCTATGGGAAAATATTCAAATGCTTTCTTCTCAGAAACTACAAATATGAACGTTCATTGGATGGTTCTCTACAAATTTAACGTTTTTGTTCCGATATGAAATTCAAAATGGCGGCTATGGCAGGACTTAGTTTAACTTTGGACCCTATGGGGAAAATGTTTCAAAACGCTTCTTCTCTGAAACCACTTGGACCATTGAAACCAAACTGCCCAGGAATGATCATTACAAGGTCATCTAAAAATTTATGTTTTTTATGCCGATCGGAAATCCAAGATGGCTGCTACCGCAGGACATAGATTAACATTGGACCCTATGGGACAATTTTCAAATGCCTTCTTCTCAGAAACTATAAATATGATTAAAGCCAAACTGTACATGAACGTTCATTGGATGTTCTCTACAAATTTTACGTTTTCCGTTCCGATATGAAATTCCAAATGGCGGCTACGGCAGGACTTAGTTTAACTTTGGACCCTATGGGAAAGATGTTTCAAAACGTGTTTTCTCTTAAACCACATGGACAATTGAAACCAAACTGCCCAGGAAGGATCATTTGAAGGTCCTCTAACAAGTTTGTTTTTTTTTGCCGATCAGAAATTCAAGATGGCTGCCACCACAGGTCATAGTATTAACACAGGACCATATGGGGAAAATACAGTAATATGTTCTTCTCTGAAGCTATTGCACTGATTGAACCGGTACCTAAGCTGTACATCAATCATTGGAAGGTCCTTTACAAACGTTGTGTTTTTTATGATCGAAATACCACTACCATGATGACTATCACTGCCGGATATAGCTTTTACATAGGACCAATTGGTTCTTTTTTTAACCAGGTGAACGATACAGGCTCTTGAGAGCCTCTGGTTATCTTTATGAAAATGGCAATCGGTGTAATTTTTTTACGTTGAAATTCAGACCAAATTCGTGAATTTTGAGTTATTGCTTTTCAAACTGAACAGTGTCGTAGCATTTTAAACGGACCAAATTTCAATGAAATAAAAATAAATAGTAGGGAATCAATATGCGGTAAAGGTGTTAAATTTCGCGGGAATTGTTACTCGCTACTATAAAGGTCAAAAGTATTCACTAGTTTGTATTTTCATGTTTGTGTTCATGTCAAAGAATCCACATTTTAAAGGAGGGTATTTCCGCGGGTTTTTATTTTCACGAATTTGTTGTCCTCGCAATGATAGTGAAAATAAAGCTCTCGCGAAAATAAACATTTAAATCACAGAAAAAAAACAGTCTTGACCAACAAATATTTGCTTTTACTCTAGAATAATGTGTACTTTGCGGCAAATCAATACATACCAATTTTTGCTTAACTGGACCGGGATGCGAATCTACGATCTGATCCACAGCACTTGAGGCGAGCACATTAACAATAATACCACAGATGCTTTCTAATTTTATCAGGATTAAATTACATCCTTAATATATTTTAAAAGCTGCATTATTATGTAGGTCTGTTTTGAATCTACAGAAATGAAGATGTCGATATATAATTTAGAGTGTACGATGCATTTTGTAATATCCATCATTGGGAATATGACTTGGTGAAAATTAATATTATTTGCAAAACTATTTTTTAGGTTAAGTAGCCTTGCTGGTGATAAGCTAACAAAGGGAAATCCAGCCATTACTGATCTCGGGGATCCAAATCGTCCAATGAAACTCGCAGAAAAGTATGGTGAACTGTATGATAATGAATGGACGGATGCTATGGACTGTGCAGAAGTGAAAGCATTTTATCCTGATGTGAAAACAGCAGAAATTGAAGAAATAATCATACGTCATCTATATCAGTTAGTGACGGTAAGCTTGCTGTATGAAGGTCAATTTAGTTCATTGAATAAACGTTAGAGGTTACCGCAGGCGCAATAAACAAAATGAACAATCCAGAAAAACTGGCAACAAGGCGAAGACAAACTAATCAAAAACACAACACAGTGAGCAAATTAAAAACAGCGCTTTTGTATCTGATGAATGTTATTCTAGAAACGTGTTGTGTGCAATGATATCTCTGTTTTTAACTCACCGTTCTTAACCGGCCCGTACTAAAATTATTCTACATAGTAGAACGTGAACTGTAAGGACCGGACTAGCTTCTTGTCGTTTCTACACCAGTAGCCCCACTTGCATGATGTCTGTTTTATACATTTAACGAAACAAGTTGGCGATAAGAAATGCGAAGAGTTTTTTAAGTACATGTATGTCCATCAAATATAACACATGTGTTGTCCATCAAACACTTGAGTTTTTTATGATGTCAGTTTCAATAAACTTATTGTAAGAATCAGAGTGCTTGTTTTACTAACCTTTTCCTTCCTAATACAATATATGTGTATCGGTTATGATCTTCAAACAACGGTTAGCATAGTCTTTTGTTTGGTTGCACGTTTCTATGTTTTACATATCTTAGCCAAACGTCACTGTATGTAAACTATGTCAGGACATCTGGAAAGTCGGTGGTACTTGTATGTTGATAGAAACGCTCTAAATTGTCTCATGACATAAAACGTAATACGGAAGCATATATTACTATCTTCCTTCCATAAACTGCATCCATGATTTACATTAACATGAAAGCTCATTGGATGTTCCTATCCAATATTAATATGAATTGTGTAGATCGGAAATCTGTAACGCCATTGTAGTAACTAGCTGAAGCATAGTATACCGAGGGGATGGAATCAGACAACATTACTACACTGTTAGAACAGTTCCGAAATCGAATAAGCACAACACAGAATACTAATGAGATGGGGTACAGGACCAAACCAAAAAACGGGAATGAACCCATGTGTTCGGGAAGGGTAACCAGTTCCTGTTTCTCAACCGCCGTGTGAAAGTGATTTGTTTTGAAGTGGTTAATGTAATACCATTACCTGCTAACAATATTTAATATTTTTGTTAAGAGATCTTGAGACAAGTTTAATCATGCACCTTCAAATTATTTATCTTTGGATAAGGGTTAGGGTTATGGTGTTTAACGCCACGTTTGACTATATCTCAGGTATATCGTTGCGGTCAGTTTTATTGGTGGAGGAAACCGGACTACCCAGGGAAAACCCCTGATTTGCTTCAAGTCACAGACAAACTTGATCACATAAAGAATAAATGTTGTATCGAATACACCGCGCATGAGCGGTGTTCGAACTCGCACAATGTTAGGGGTGATAGGCATTAATTCAATAAGTAGTTGTAGATCCAGCTACCATACGATCATAACCACAATGCCCCCCATTGATCTTTGTAATCGATATATATTATAAATGATTGTCGCTATCATGATAATTTCTGCTCCTAAATGTACGTCTTTTGTGCTATAATCAAGTTATATTTTATTTTTATAGTGCTGTTATCGTGAGTGTTTAGCGTTGTCTAAAGAGCAATTAGAAGAAGTCGGAAACACGATAGTAAATGCACTGAAACTCAATAATGAGGAAGTAAGTATATACTTTTGAAATCTAAATGATATTTTATGTTAGCATATTTGGATTAAAAAATTAAAATGAAAACCAAATACCACACTTTTGACTTTGAGCGTACATGATGAAGGCTATTCCAGTTACGCATCAGTCACTCTAAATTAGATACAAATGTTTTTATTGGTTACTGTCGGTGCTTCGGCACTGACATGGTTTAGTTGATATATTTTTATGGAAATTTGTGCAACATTAAATAGTGTCCGCCGTGAAATAGTGTCCGCCCTTACAATTGTCTCCTATGATAAATTCCGAGGACGGAATAAAGCACAGCGATGACTTCGTTCGGTCTGTGCAAGATTGTTCATTACAAATATAACACAACCGGACACAATTTTACAGGACACCATTATGTCTTACACTTGTACTTCAAATCATGTAATTAAATTTAAAACTAAGGTTATACTACTTCAGTATGACTGACCTTCTTATCCCCTTAGGGTTTCTTGCTCCCAATGGCTATTAAACATTTAGAGGTCAAATATGTTTGCCATTCTAGAGACGCGTCGTGTACACTAAATTAGATATATACGTTTTTATTAGTTACTTTCAATTTACAAGTGTGTCCTTTCTCTATATTAATCAATAGCATGATAGAGATATACCTGGTTGTAAGGAAGTATCCAAATGTAGACGACAATGTGCAGCAGAGTATGCAGACTATTTGTTTAAACACAAGGTAATAATAATCTAACAATTTAAGGGGGATGCCACAATACACCAAGTATACATAATAAATATATAGAATAACGACATGTATGTAGATCGAGATAGACAGTGTCGCTAGTATCACAGCCCGTTAGCACGACATGTGATGCTAGTGATAATTTATGTCGAGACCTTCAAAACGGCAGTTACTAATCTGTAACAGTGTAATGTGTATGACGTCACTCTGACCGATAATTTTCAGTTACAGAGTCAGTTCATTGATGCTGGAAATATCACTCGTCGAGATCAGAGACAAAATGTCCAAATTGCCAATACTCATCAATATTCCCCTCCCCAAAATGCGTTCATGTTATATCTATATATAGCAAAAAATGCACTGTTTCTCTCCGTTAACTTAGGTCTAAGTATAAAGTTGGATAGTCTTTCATTTTCATTTACATCAATATATCTTATTTCTAATTTACTTAATTAGGACTACTTCTTTGTACCAAAACTCCTTTGGACTTGCAAAGGTCTTGGAGGTTATTTCATGCCAATTAGTGTGGCCGTGGTATAAACTTCTCTAATATTATTCTGGTGTTTTACCAAAAATTGTAGCAACGCATAGCAGCATATGAATATGAACATTTTACAAATGTTTTCCTAAGCAAGAACAATTTTAATTTTAGATGTGAAAAACAAAGTCCATGGGTTAACTAGATATGGTCCGCTACACTTTTGTGCTTGGATGGAGTCGCGTTACTCATGTTAAATATCTGGTTATAAGTCATATCCGGCGATAAGACATACACCAGGAGATAAGGACTGAATTTTGACAAAGACACACGGAATATACTCGTACTCCTATGTGACGCAGACTTTCTGTAACGATTAACCTAGTCATTACATCGACCGTAAAACATTCCAAGTGATGACGTCAACGTTACCACTGACAACCCTTGGTTCTGTGAAGTCTTGCCGGCAGCAGGCCTGCTGTCAATGATATAATCATGATTACAAACAAAATCTCTGGAATATCGTATCAACTGAGAGATAAACACACCAAGTAGAAAGTTAACAATGGATATCATAATAATTAAAAAATAAGCATAATAATTTTGGTATGGTACAGTCCTTGGACATAAGTATTCGTCACCTTCGATTTTTTACTATATATTTCATATAAAACCACATTTTTTTCAAAAACATATTTTAAAGCTATCTCTGGGCAGATTTGTATGAAATTTATTTCAAGACACTCAGAATTCTTTGAATTTTATTTGTTTATCTGATAGTAATTTTTGTCTGCATGTTTTTTTGTTTCCTGTGATTTAAATACAAACGTTGATTTCTCCGATTTTATATTTGTTAGAAAAAAATGTTTTCTTTAAATCATAAGAAAATAAAGGCAATCAAATGGTAAACCATGCTAAAATAAACAAATAATCTTTAGCTATGACTTCTTCTTCTGGTGCAAAAATGATCAAAATCCATGACCTCACAATAATCTTTTTTGAAAAATGTGGTTTTATATGAAATATAAAGGGTAAAATCTAGGGTGACTAATACCTATGCCCACTGACTAGACATAAATCATATTTTAACAGTATTCCTATTCTTATATATTTAGGTAATTGTCGAGAAAATTGTCTTGTCTGATTGGGAATACGTACACAAAAGCAACGAATTGGTAGGACTTCTGACGGAAACTCCATTTTTTGAAAAGTGTGTCAATCTTTGTTGGCATATGGCTATTCAAGATCCTGTTATGCACTTAGATAAAGAGCTACCCCCAGACACAGCTTATGATAAAAGCGTTTACAGGGAATTTGTTAAAAGTGGTGATAAAGTTACATTTGTTGTGTGGCCGGCTCTATTTTTACATGAAAACGGAACATTGCTAAGTAAAGGTGTTGTTCAGGCATATTGTTAATACATATACCCTTTCCTAATTAGTCTTATTGAACATTTTATTTCAATTTGATATGTCTTTGTATTGTTTTAACTAAATGCAACAGCACTTCATTTGCTAAAAATGTGCATTCTACAATTGATTATATTTAAAAACATGTACTGACATTTTTATCATTTTAAAACATATATGAGAAACCTATCATTTGTATAAAATTTAATAAATCAGTTTTCCTTGCAGTGTTCTTAAATTCAAAGAAGTAGTTGTGGTTGTGATCGTATGGCTGTTGGATTTACAACTACTTGTCCAAGCTGAGTGCATATAACGACTAAAGGTGTGAGGTCGAATAACTCTCATGGCGAGGTGTAATCAATACAACATTATGTGATAAAGTTTGTCGTTTACTTGTGGCAGGACTTTGGTTTTCTTCGGGTACTCCGGTTTCCTCCACCAATAGGAGTGACTGCCACACACGAATTCACGAATTTACTGAAATATTGAGGAAAGTGACATTAAACACAACAAAAATAATTCTGTACCATAACCCTTTAAAAGTTAAAAGTACAAAGCTATTCATAAGTATTCCTATTCTCCATTCTTTATTTTGATTGTTATATCCACAATAATAGTGACCGTAATTCATTCGAAATACCCGTAAAAACAATTAACCAAAATAGGATAAGGAGAAGTGATAACTTTTATCACATAATGTTGTATCGAGTACACCTTGTCATGATTGGGACTCCAACTCACAACGTAAGTGGTGATAGGCACTGAGTGCGTAGGTAGTTGTCATTTCAGCCATCATACGAACACGACCACGACGGCCCCTAGATATGTACTAGAAAAAGATAATTACCAAAAGACAAAGGTTGAACTGTCATGTCAATTAGTGAAACAAAACAAGAGAAGAGGTTTTGAAAAAGAATATTAGAAAACATAAGGAACACATAATAAAAAAGGGACAACTACTTGTCCAAGCTGAGTGCCTATAACGAATAAAGTTAGGCACTGAGTGCATTGGTAGTTGTATTTTCAGCCATCATACGAACACGACCACGACGGCCCCTAAATATGTACTAGAAAAAACATAATAAATATTGCAATAGAGTTAACTCTAACTTTTAATACTCTTTAAAGAGTTGGGTTGTGCACAATTTTAACTTCTAACTAACCAAATTGATGGGCAAATGTGTAATTTGATTATTTATATATATATAGTGAAATGAAATAAGTTGTTTGCATAGAAGAAACAATACTAAATAATTTAATAGTCTTGATGGAGTTAGATAAGGTTATTATGTTTAATAATTTTTTTGTATTAATATTAGATTTTTTGAATTGTTCCGACAGTGTGGTAGTTTTTGTTTTTTCTATTAGAATTTTTGAATTGTTCCGACAGTGTGATAGTTTTTGTTTTTCAATTAGATTTTTTGAATTGTTCCGACAGTGTGATAGTTTTTGTTTTTCTATTAGATTTTTTGAATTGTTCCGACAGTGTGGTAGTTTTTGTTTTTCATTTACTAGAACAATATAACAGGATAAAAATTTAGTTTGCTTAGATTCTATAGTAAATGATATTAAAGACTTATTTGGTATTTATCTGAATGTGTTCATATTATAATGCACAGATCACACGGTGTTATTTTCTAATTCAGGACAATTATTGTTGAGTTTTATTAATGTTAGTGATCATTGTGACACATGGCATTTAAAGTTAACATTTCCAAAACAAACATATTTCCGTGCACGAACTTGCCTACATAATTTCAATTCATATTAAGTTTCTTATTTAGCAAGCTATCATTTATTTATATTTTTTTTAATAAATATATGTATATTAAAACTTCTTATATCCAATGCTAATATTATTCGCTTGAACGTATTAGGATCATTGGGGTTTGGTATGATTTTTGAGAGAGTGAATAATATCTTAATTCTACATGATAAAGTAAAGATTATTTGACCAGTTTAACATATATAAGATTCGTCAAAGCGGTTATGCTATGTAATTGTTAACGACAGTTTTGAATTTGAACCTGATTTAGATATTTTAACAGACAAAAAATCAAATTATTTCAACTTATAACTGGTATCCTAACGAAACAGGAAGATGGAATAGTATAGTGGTCATGGAAATAGACTGTATAACATGTGAATGTATGTAGGTGATGAATTCCTTTATATTTTTCAATGTCAATGTCTAGAAAATGAAATATATATAGATTGAGTTTATATGTTTTAAAGAGAATAGAGATTTATAATTATGTTAATTAATACAAATAAGAAATAAATAAGGAAACTAAACAATTGCATTCTTTACATGTGTGTTATTTTATTTTGTATTAAGGTGGTATACCATCTTATCTTGTCATGCGATGTAGATATTCTTGTCCATCAGTATGGTGTGCTCTGCTTTGTTTTTCATCTTATTTTGTTTGTATGTTAAATTGACACACTTTTTGTACAACTTCTTCAGCTATGATTTTTGTGGGAAATAAATACTCTTGAAAATTTGAATTTAAACTTGCAATATACCTATTTTGTATACAGATTTGTGGTATTTTTCATTTGATTAGCTTTGTATGATAAATTAACGAATGTTTTGCAACACTGCTTCAAATATGATTTTTGTGAGAAATAAATAATCGTGAAAATTTGAACTTAGACTTAAAATAACCGTATATTGCTTACACAATTTTAAAGGTTATTTAATTAATTACTTTCAAATAAAAATGAAGACAATGCATGTACAGCTATCGAAATGTAAATACATACCTTAATGAAAGTCTAACCATATTGTATATCAATCTATGTTTCTCCCTGACAATTATATTTGTATTCACTTTCACAATTTTGCAAAAGAAAGTTTAGACAGTGATGGTCAAAAATACCACAAATATCAACAAAAGGAACAACAATCACCTCAAATCATTGAATGTAGACAACAACATGTGGCGTAGGGAATACAGGGCGTGGCTTGGGACAAGCACAAAATAAGGAGGGTTAAACTGGATAAATAAATCACCAACGACGATACAGATTCAGACAATCAATAAAAATCCTCCTCATATTCGCTTCCACTTCAAAAAATCAATACAAATCCTACACCGATTCGTTTCCACTCCAAACAATCAATACAAATCCTGTTCATATTCGTTTCCACTCCAAACAATCAATAAAGATCCTCCACAGATTCGTTTCCACTCGAAGCATTCAATAAAGATCATCCACAGATTCGTTTACACTCCAAACAATCAATACAAATCCTCCACATATTCGTTTCCACTCCAAAATTGCAATACAAATCCCACACAGATTCGCTTCCACTTCAAAATTTCTATGCGAATCCTCCACAGATTCGCTTCCACTTCAAAATTTCTATACGAATCCTCCACAGATTCGCTTCCACTTCGAAAGAACATACATTATCACAAAAAGGAATGAAAACACAGAAAGTGTCGTAAAATTGCAAGGTCAATGAATGGTTAACTGTCCACTAGCAAAAGACCATTAATTATTCGTGGGACGAAAATCATAACTGATATATTCTAACAGATACATAGTCATGAACATCTAAAGAAAGCAATGGTCTTCTTGGGAGGCCAGAGTAAAGAGGTCATCAATTTGTTGAAATCAAATATTGAATATAAAATAGTAATAACAAATGTTTTAAGATATATATACCAGAGGGGTAATCAACAGTCGTAACCCAATGTCAGATACTATAATGTTCAAAGAGAAAAAGAGGCAAGAATATAAATAATAATCTAAAAATTACTACACAGAAAACTAAGACCGGACTAGGGATGAACTCTGGTGATCCGGAACGGTAAGCAGTTCCTGCTCTACTAGTGACATTGGTATTATAAGTTATAAAAATAGTTTGATGATACCAAAGGTGTAATCAGAATTTGTTTATCTAAGGACAAATAGCCCAAATGCTAACAGAACAACAACTATCGACAAAACATACAGATACAACTATAGATCAAATAAAACGAACCCCACTATTATCAACCGTCGTGTTAATATAGTTACAAAACCCGTGGTCATTTATGACACAAATATTTCATAACAGTCAACCAAGTCATGGTGGCGACCGTAAAGCTTTCGAATTGATGACTTCTACTCAACCAATAAAACCATCTATTGTTCTCCGAAAGCTAAATCCTTTGACTCTCTCTCTCTCTCTTATAAAACTTACATTATAAGTTATATGTGAAGGTTGGTATTTTATTCAGATGTAAAAAATATTTGTATGACCCCATCATTTTACAATGAAGACAGGTTGGTTTGGGATAGTTTAATACGCAACTTTTTATTGAAGACATGTACCAAACACTGAATGTAAGCTGTCATACATATGTGTTTAGGGTTATCGATGTTGCCTCTTTTCTACAAATGTTAGTATTCTTCTGACTGTCTGGTACATTTTGTACTTGTTTTCATTTTCATTTCATTTAAAAATTAAAATGAGTGCTATTATATTTAATTGGGGTTTTAAGAAAATGTTTTCTATTTAAAAATATAATATTAGTTTCAAAATATAGATTATGCTATTAAGTTTTGGTTTCATATTTGGTTTAAGCTTGAAGGAATTATTGTTCAATAGTCATTTACTTGTACAGTAGAATCTCTTTTGGTTGTGTCTAAGTGGAAGAGGTAGATGCTGTCACGTCTACATAAATACAGAATGTATGACGTTTAAAGGTACATTGATGAGGTAAATTTATTACGTGGAAAGTGTTATTTTCGTCTGTGTGTGCATCTTAATTTTAAAATTTTTGGGGGATTAAAATGATAGTTGAAACATCGACAAGATAAAGAATAAAAGTTTTGCTATTCAAAATGGATGACATAATTTCATCATCCTTGAATTATCACCAGGTTTGTTACAAGAGAAGCGCGACAGTGTCACATGTAGAGGAGGAACTGCTTACCATTCCGGGAGCACCTGCATTTACCCCGATTTTTAGTGGGGTTCGTGTTATTCGATCTTTAGTGTTTTGTGTAGTTTTTTGTAAATAATTCTTTGTCTTTTTTGTCATTTTGGCAATTCTGTCCGTTTTCGGTTAACGGCTGCTAATTACCTTCAACCATTTATTATTACTATTTTGCTTTAAGCGTACCTGATGAAGGTTATTCCATTTCAACATTAATAACGTCTGTGCAATGGAAATTAATTGAAGAGTTTCACTAATATGGATAATATATTGTAGTGAATACGGGCCGATTGTAGGATGAGAGTTTCACAAAATAAATTTAGAAAATGCTATTTTTGTATTTTGCTAAATATATATTTGATTTCGAGTGTCTTGTATAAACATTTTCGTGATGAGTATGTCCGTGACATAATTCTGTAATTTCCTCTTAAAATATATGTCATACTGTGATAAAGTAGTATATGTTATGTCTAGTTCGCGTTAGACAGCTGCAGTAGATATTTAATGGACTATGCACGATTTGAAATAACACGGCACTTTGATATGTATTACCATTATCTACGGACTAAACAGTTTATTTAGACACTTGTTGACCTCCATGTTATAGCCATACAATGTCTTGGAATCACAGACATTTATTTGTCTAGGGTTTTGATAGTAAATAGTGAAAATATTCCTATCTTGTTTTTAAGCAAAATTACTGTTGCTTTCCGAATGTCTATATTAAGTCGACAATAACTGAACAACGCAGTAATTATCGAATGTACCTAACCGCCTTAGGAATAATCATCGATGTTCAGTTACCTATTCTGATTGCAAAAGTAGTTAAACTATATATTGTACGCCTTTTTTTTGTACTTATACGGCGTATTGACGGTAACTATGCCAGTTTAAAATGGATTTGCCTCTTGCTCTTTAACTGTGGAATATATTTTCCCGCGTTCCTTTTTTATGTAGTTTTGGCAATATTTCCCTCCAGTAAAATAGACAGCGATGTAGTGTGTTTACAGTTTGCTGTCATTATGGCGAGGTTTGGCAATGTAAACGCCGACGAAATTACCTAGATTTATTTTTTTTATATGCAGAATGAGATGTTATGTACTAAACATATTATTGCCTTCTCCCTCGATAACAGTTTTCCTATAGTGTTGTTTGGAGAGGTATAGGAAAGTAGTTTCCTCAGGAGAAAACAATAATAGAATAATAATTCACAATGATTTATAACTGTTTCAATACTTTTGCAAACTCTCATGTAGGATTTGTCCGTTTTATTCCGCTTTTATGCTATTTTTTAAATATTAACTTTAAATATGTAATATTTTACATTGTATAATCTTCTATCGTTCAGTATACCAAAGTAAATAAACCCAAATATAAATATATAATCTCTATGTGTATCTTCATCATGTGAGAAGTGAGGTAATGTTTCAAATTGTACTTTTGTTTTTAAATTTCCTCTCATATATTCATGTAATAGTACATGAACTATATTATTATAACATTATTTGAAAAATGTCTTACATGAAACCCATATCAATTAATATTTCACAAAGACTACTTTCGTTTGTGCAAAAGTACTGAATGTGGAGACCTGTTATATTTGTGATTGTAATAGGTGTAGGTAATGTAAACTATTGCATTTTCTGTGCCAGTACATGTATTCAGTTTCGAGAGAAAGGATTTGAAACTATTCTTCCCCATCCAATCGACATGACATTCCCCTTTGCTTGGTTAAAGGGATCCCAACCCTACCATCTTGATAACTCACGGAGTGGAATGCCACATAGCTTTTCGTTTATTTTTCTGCGTTTCCTGTCTGAGCTGGCTCGACAAAATAAAACAGACTTTGCAGGAATTGTTTTAAGAAAACGAAAATGTAGGTCTTTCACAATACTTCGAAACTGGCGGTTTTTTTTTTCCACAAATGTTTTATCCCACGTAATTCATCAGTATTTTGGGTTATAAATTAAAATACACAATTGCTCAAGCATAATTAAGAGAAGGAGAATTTTGAAGAATCACCAAACGGTCCTATATTAAGTTTGTCTGATCGACAAAATAAGTTTGTACGATACCATCAAAAGATTATTCATGCATAGTTTGGGTTCATTCAAATTAATAGTATATGGGAACTTGGATTTATTTTCGAATAGGGTCCTATATTAAAACTATAGTCTCAGATGACGAATATCTTGGAATTCCGATCGACATAAAAACATATCTTGTAAAGGACATTCCTAGAATCATTCAAGAACAATTTGTTGCCAATTGATTTAGTGGTTTAAGATTTAACAAAAAATTAATTACAATTCCATATAGGTGACGCAAAAATGCAGGGACGTTGGAGACTGGGGGCATGTGTTTCCCACTAACCCCTCCCCTTTTCCATCCCCAGACTTGTCTTAGCAACAAAAAGTAGAAACAGCTTTAAATTAAGCATATAATTGGAATATGTGCAGTAAACCACGAGATTTTAGCTACAAATGTGTGCTTTAAGATCAAATTATCTTTTTTTATTTGTCAGGTTAGAAGTGCATTCACCCAACTATTGGGTTCTCTCGTGAAGCTTGAACCCCACTTTCTGATCTTCTCCTGCAGTTTGCAGACCATGCCTTATTTCCAGTACACTTCAGAAGCTTGCAACCCATTTACAGGTCTACCTTTAAAGCTTGCACTTGCCTTCCCCCTCACCTCCACCCCACTTTCCGGTCCACATCTACAATTCATGTACTGATTAGGCCCAATAACCCCAGGAAAAATCCATCCGATTATGATTTTATGTGCTGTCGGTTAACTCTGGGAAATACCATCAAATGATCAATTGATATACTGTTTTATGTTCCATCAGCCTAGAATAAAATCATCCAATGATCAATTCATGTACTAATTAGGTTCAATCATCCCATTGTAAGACAACACAATTATCACTTCATATACTGTTTAGTTCAGTCAGATCAGAGGTAGACTACCTAATAATAAATTAATGTACTGCTTAAGTTCACTTAGATCAGAGGAAGGCCACCTAATGATCAATTCATGTACTGTTTAAGTTCACTCAGATCAGAGGAAGACCACCTAATGATCAATTCATGCACTGTTTAAGTTCACCTAGATCAGAGGAAGACTACCTAATACTAAATGCATGTACTGTTTAAGTTCACTTAGATCAGAGGAAGACTACCTAATGATCAATTCATGTACTGTTTAAGTTCTCTTAGATCAAAGGAAGACTACATAATGATCAATTCATGTATTGTTTAAGTTCCGTTATATCAGAGAAAGACTCCCTATTGATCAATTCATGTACTGTTTAAGTTCACGTAGATCAGAGGAAGACTACCTAATGATCAATTAATGTACTGCTTAAGCTCACTTAGATCAGAGGGAGATTACCTAATGATCAATTCATGTACTGTTTAAGATCAATCTTTATAGTGTTTTATTTCAGTTCTGAGTTAAGTTTTGTGTCAAAGAAAAACAAGTCAAAGGATCACAACAATAAATTTATTTCGAGAAAATCATGATGACCTTTGGCTCGGTTGGTCTTTTTTGTCGAGTGTGTGTAGGAATTTTTGAAGTAATTGGAAGACATGTGAAAAAAAATCAAAGATACTGTATATTTGGGTATTTCATGGAAATAGTTCTAAACACACTCACGACTACCTTTTTTCTCCCATGGTATCATATATTTGGAACCCGCACACTCCGTTGCCGAACACGCTTAGTTAAAAAGCACAAAAAGTCCTGTGTCATTCCACAACGTGTAACTGGGTCACCAAGGGCAAGACATATATAAACAAACGATAGCAAAACTGTCACAGATTCGCTTTCACTCAAAAAGATCACATACTATCACAAACATGAATGACAACATAAGCATGGACAGTACAATAGCAGGAGCAATGAATGCTCGTAATTAACTGACTACTAGCCTAGCTATGATAGTACAATCTGTTTGGTTAAAGACCACTACACTTAGGACAAGAACATCAGTATTGATACTTCTAACATATATTATATCAATTATTCAAGAACATCCAACGAAAGTAATGGTCTGCATGGGAGATCAGGATAAATAGATCATCAAACTGTTGGAATCAAATATTAAGCGAAAATAGTAACATAATACGGAATGAAACTAAACGTACTAATTTAATTGTTAGTCTCAAAGAGTGAACTATGATTGCTGTCATAACCTTTACGGATAATATTTTTTCAGAGACTTTACAAGATTAGATGTGCCAGATTTAAACTTTTAACTTTGTTGCTTATTTTATTATTTTATTTCAAATAACCGAAGAAAGGTATATATTGTCTATTACTATGGGTTAGGTAGAATAATAGAATATTCAGCAATTGAATTGAAACTTGCAACAAGACTAATTTGAAATTTAAAATCTAAATTGTCATGCGCAGTGCCGAATTTACCATTGAGCTTAGGTGTGCTTAAGCATATGGTTCCGTTCGCCAGAGGGGGGACAACTTGCTGTCATTTTATTTGTTTGCAGTGTACATGTCTGACCTAATAGAACGTAATATTTTAACTATTCCTAAATTCCATGAGCTTGTATGACTGACCGCCTCTGTAGACCTACCGGGTCTACCTCCTTCAGGACACAAGTAATGGGCCCCATAACTTAATAAGCATATGGCTTCGTTTGTCCTACATCCGGAACTGCTCATGCCTACTATATGCAGCTAATAATATTACACAAAGTCCAATATGGCATATAAGCGAGGACATCAGATGAATTACTAACTTTAACAAATATAATTGATAATAATTCTATTCTTACTAGAATTTATCAATAACTGGTAATCTGATTGGATATCGTCACTTATTCTACGTCATTCGAAAGAAATTTATAAATCAATATGTCCGTTTACTGTACTACTTTTTTTTTTGTAGCGTTACGGCGTCCTTCGGACTTTATTCAGTTTGTGAGTGAGTTTGCCGGAGTTTATACATACATAATTTCCTAAAAAAAAGTGTTTACTCCTATAATAATTTTCCAGGAAATGTGAAACAGAAATTAGAATTATTGAAATCGTAATCGGACTCAATTGACGAAATAGATCGTTTGACACAATTACTCTTCATTTCATGAGCTTACGAATAGAAAGTTGGCATATATTCTAAAAATAGCTATTTGTACAATATAACGTGTTGAAATTAACAGTTCTTAAATCATATATTCATTATTAAAAGTAAGGTCCTCACCCTTAGTGCATAGGTGAACTTAACCAATTTTGGATATCTTATCCATAGGTGATCTTAGTCCATATTACAAACATATAATGTCCACACAAATAACTTATATTTATCTATCACTCTTTAAACGATTAAATCTGAACAGGATTTGAAAAATAAAATTTCTGATATAGCTAATGGACTAACGATCAATCCGTAGCTAATTGAAATCCGCCACTTCCTATTGAACTACCTATTTCAAGCCAGTAATGTATATAGGCATGTATATATGTGCTACTGATATCAATTTTACACCTGTTTCTCTGATATTTCTATTGGATTTTGGAATCGTCCTGCAATATGGCATGTTCTCGTTTTTCATTTTATTCTTATTAGTGTATTCATGTGAGTATTTTGCTTAGATTTGTGAAGTAATTGTTGCTTGACTGTAAATAAAGACAATAGGGTTAGCTATATTAATCCTGTAATGCTGGTTTTCTATATTCAATATGTGATCTTACAATGAATGGTGTATCAATGTTGATTTGAAAGTAGAATGGCTAATGCAAAGAAGACAAGTCAAGTAAGATTTAGAATGATCTAGTTTTCGTATAAATAATTCTAAAAAAGTGGAGATAAAGAAAGTAAAAATGTTCCTTTTTGCAAATGGTTCGAGATTATTATTTTGGATAACAGTAGTGTTGCATATACCATATACTAATCTTGACATGCAGCTGCATATTTTTGTTGTTCTAATTTGAAATGTATACGTAACACGACATGCCATGCGACTTGTGGTGATACGGTTTACACAACTCACTCAACATGTTAGAAAACAATTGAACCGATAAATTATGTTCATAATATGTGTATATACTATGTCGATCCACACATTTGTAGATAACAGAAAATAACAAAACAGAGTGTATTACAACAATTTTATAAAGAAATGGATTAACTTCATAAATCTATTTGATGTGAGTTGACATACATTATGGAAAACACTATTAAGGAAGAGTACAGACACACACCCCAACCAACAAGTAAATAATAGGTTTATTGCCATTAAATATATAATGCATATTCTTTTATTTTCCAGAAAAATATTGAAACGAAGAAAAAAAGATAAAATCACGGGGAACATTAAATAATCATCTACAACAGGATAGGAACGAGCTATAGCAATAGTTACGTATGGAAGGGGCAAAACAGCAACGTCTACAAGAAAAAAAGGAAATTTCAAAGAAGTTAGAAACTGAATGTAATCAGCTAAAACAAGAACACACCAAGTTGCAACCTCAGAGACAACAAGATACAGAACAATTTCAAACGTTATGCAAGAAGACGCAGGATTTGCAAGAAGGGCAAGTATTTTCACAATGCTTCTTCGAGTCATCTCATATATTTCCTGCTATTTCGTCTCCTTAAAATGCTTTGAAAAAATCTTAGTGATGATTTGGTGTTACATTATTTGCATCATTTAATTATTTTTCTGTTCTTCATTCAGATTATCTACGGAGCAAATTATATATAAAAACCAGAAGAAAGTGCCCGATTTAGAAAATGATGTTGATGGCCTGAAAGTAACAGTTGGTAAAAAAGAACATGTTATTAAATCTCTAAGAGAGGAAAATGATTACTTTCTCACCAGGTATGTGTTACTGTATTTCTGTACCGGTAATAAATGGTGTTAATCTAGACTCTCCCAACTTTATTATGAATTATGAAGATAACTGTTGTGAAAATTACACGTTCTGCCTTTCCAGAATTTTGCCTTTAAGTCAATAGCAAACATTGTGTTAAGCTGTTACCTTTTCACATTTTACGTTGAACATACAGAAAGGGTCAGAGCAATGCATGAGTTCCAGAATCGTTCGAACTGGAGTGTGGAGTGTTTAATAATTATTCCTATTCCTTTGTTTTCTTGTTTTGTTTTTATAGTTGTCTCGCATATATACGATGACGCGTATGCATGAAAATATAGTTTTTAATGTCCAGATTATGTAATCCGTTTATATTGTTCAATTCAAAGTAACAATAACTATTGTTGATACACATTATATAACCCTGTTGGATGCTGGCCTACCGAATCCCTACTAGCTAGATTGTAAAAATAAGAAAATAACATTGTTCTCGCTTTAATATTAATAATGTAATTGATGCTATAGATAAAGTTATGTATAAGGTTGTTAATATGGATGGATATCGTATCTTAAATTCATATTGATTATGAAGTTCTCAAAAATGCTGAAAATTTGTAAACATTGGACTTGTTCCTAGTTAGCTAGATACAAATGGCTACCCCTTTCTAGCAGAATGATAAGTTTTCACAATATTATCAGCAAGAATAATCTGTATCGAACTGCAAATTTCGCTCAGATATAGTTTATCTTTTTAAACTATTAAGCGGCTCACAGAGCTGGAAATCTCTTTTTACTTATTACTAACAATTATATTCCTGGCACATAAGTCGGTGAATATATTATTTTACTTCAATAAAACTAGAAAACGTTAATAATAAAACGATAACATTTCCTATCAAAGGACCTTACTATCTGTGTGACATTATTTTAACAGAAAATAGCCTCTAAGCGTCTCTTAATAAAGCAACTTATTACCTGTATATTTCAATATTTAGCAACATAATGATGAACATGGAAGGCCAGTTTATAATTTATAACAACATATTACTTGGATGTAATCTTATTCAATTTATTTCAAAACTAATGTTAACCGGAAGTATTCATTCAACAAAATGGTGATTTTATTCTATGATCAAACACCTGGCAAT
>MJUT01020467.1:85481-100022 GCA_002080005.1 Gigantidas platifrons | reverse complement strand
GGTGAACCGTAAAGATCCCACAGTAAACCCCACTATCGAGGTAGACGTCCACAAACCACCCCCATCTCAACTGGAATCTAACAACTCCGATAACACTTTAAATGATGATATCGAACTTTTATCTACAGAAGAATTAGATTGTAAATAAAAAGTTAAAACACTCTTCTGACTTACAATAAGAATATATACATGTAGTCATAAACTGTTCTGTCGTATCTTTGTTTTCATGGTATCATTTAGTTGTTTATTTACAATATAAATATAACCAGTAGGGAAATCCCTATATTTCTGGTACCCTAATATCAATGCAGTATGTGAATATATAAAAGTAACTAGTACAAATGATAAACCAGTTAAATCTGGAAAAGTCCTGTCTATAATTAGAACAAGTTCAAACACTGGTTTTCCCCCTTCCATACTATGTTTAAATTTGCATACATATAATTTTGAACATGTTTGAACTTCTTATAAAATATTTATTTTGTACAAAATTTGCTTATTATTACTCTATATTTTTGTTTGTGTATTTATTATTCTCACTGATGAGTCTAAATTTGTCAACAGTCAAGGTCACAAGGGCGTTTTATTTATTCTGTGTCAAAATGGCGACCTCTGTAAAATTATTCCACATGTTTATATTTGACACCAATGACTTAATTGCTCATGCTTTTGAGGTCGCACATTAGAGAGGAACAGAAACATAAAATTGAATGTGGTAAGTGGTATGGTAGACAATTATATATAAAAAGTAACACGTTAAACATACATTTTAGATTAATAACTGCCTTTCTCATTCTGATGATGGGTAATATAGAACCAAACCCTTGACTAAACAATCCTTCAAATCAACCACAGTTAAGCCCTGGTCCCGTGCAAATAGTACATATGAATGTTTGTAGTCTTCTTCCAAAAATTGATTTGGTGGAACTTGAATTATCAAACAATGAGATAATTTTATTATCAGAAACCCATTTAAATGATGATGTAACAAATTGGCACTACTTACCAATCTGTTAGTATGAGTCCTGACAGTGAGTATTAGCTAATAATCCCTGGTAGGTACATTTGTGCGTCTGCAATGGCGTGTTCTTGATATCATTCTGTTATCGTAGTGGTGCATCATGTGTGCTGTTCAGTACTCCTCAGCACCCATCACCCTACGATCTACTACACTCCTCCCCGTTTTATCTTAAAGGACCTTGGACTGCATCTAAACTGGGAAATCATCCAAAATTAGTGTTAATCAGGATACCAAGGGTCACTCTAGGGTGGGTTGAAGGACAGGATGCTGACCAGAAGAGTATGGTCATGACCAGAAACATACCAAAACAAGTGGTCGTCCGGGATATAATGATAAATCCAAAGACCAACTTAGGGCTCATAAGAGGCTGGTGATGCCTTCACAAGACCTATCGCTTCAGATATCGCTGACACAGCACTTCTTGGAGGCATAGGGTTAGTAAATTCCGTATGCTACACCCCCGATGACGCTGTACCCCGACACCTACAAAGCACAGACAGTTACTGTGCCGTTCTAACCAGCCACAATTAAATATTAGTGTCCAAGAACCCCTTGATCCCGTAAGACAGTGTTTTCCCCGTAGCGGGTGCTCCAAGACTTAGTCAAGCACACACCTTGACTCATGCTTCTATAACACACATGAGAACCACCATTACACATACATCTTTGTATCTCTATAACCCCTTCAACAATGCTACCGTTTGGACAAATCATGACAACACATTTTACTCTCCAACTGCCCGGACGGGGCCCATGGCAACATCCTAACCGGAGGTGCCACACTACCTCCGGTCCCCATGACCAAACAGTAGCCACACGCCAGGAGGCCGGAGGAGCCCCCCGGTCAAAATGTCAAGAAGCGACCAATCAGAGGAGCCAACGGGCCATTTCCCCCAATGCATGAAGATTGGCTACAGCCATTAACTTGTTTACCCCCTACACCAACAGGTGCAATGCAAAAGCCACGTTGACCCTCTTCCCCAGCCCACCTGCTCCCATTCAATATTTAATAATGCTCGTTCACTGCTGAGACACCCCCTGGGTCCCAACAGTAAGACCCTGTCCCTTTGCAGTTGTCTCCTCCGCACACGGGCACCCCTTGGATGGTCTGCATCTCGACACCCCAACGTCCTCAGCGATGGACCGATCAACACCATCAGTAACACTAACCGACAAAGACCTCCCAACCCCAGGGACCCCAGCCCCCGTCGACCCTCGTTCGGCTGGGAGCGTCTCCCATGACTGGCACCGTTCCGCTTCTCTACAATAACCACACTGTCCCCTCTCAATTTCCTTTCGCTGGGAGCTCCTCCTCCATATCTTCATGTTTCACTTCCTCCCCTTCTGAATGGACCTGGTCCCTTGACAAATCAAAATAGTCCGGGTCTGTGCTCTCAACAAGAGTGTCACGGCCCTCATCAGCAGACTCATAGTGTGCCCCATTTCCCACCTCAGCCACATGTGACCCTACTGCTTTCCCCAGTTGGTGCAGATTACTTAATGGATTTGCGACCTCTGCATCCCTGTTGTACACTTTCTCATTTTCAAGGGAAGGGGTCCGGTTCACCATAAGAGGAGTCTGGTTCCCTGTCCAAACTAGTGTGCCCGCTACCCCAGACTCTGTATTTTCCTGACTCCAGTTTCCCTCGAAAGAATGCGTATCTCTGCAAGGAACTTGGTCTTCTATTTCTCCCACGCTCAACCCAACACTCTCCGGTGACTGGGTCCGGTACCCCACCAGGAGTTTGGTGTTCCCCGTTCCGGATCCTGCATTTTCCCTTGCCCCATATCTCTCCAGGCGACATATATCCATGCCAAGAACAGCACCCTCTCTCTTTTCTATACTTGACCCCACACTCTCCGGCGACAAGACCAAATCTCCCACCAGGGGTTCCTTGCGCCTTTGTCCGGAGAACATCACCACTGACTCTTCCATCGTGGAACTGTCCTCAGGGTCTGGTACCTCTATGGGTTTATTTCCCCCAACAAGGTCTATCTCCCCGCCTGACATCATTCCTCAAGGGGAAAGGGCTTGGTCACTCCTCAGGGATTCCTGACACCCTTCCCCCCTGCCTTCAGGTTCCTCTAGGTCTGCCCCACTCTCATCATCTGGGCTCTGCCTTCCAATTGAGGTCTCCTCCTGTCCTTGAACCGGCTCTCCCCATATATATCTCCGTTTCTGTGCCCACTGGGGTGCCTTCTCTTTCCTCTCCTGAGGACCCATACCCCAAATGGAACCTTGCTGACTCCCTTACGACAGGGGGTCCCATCAGAGTCCCTTCCCCCTCAGCTGCAGACTCTCCACCCGAAGACCCGGCCCCACAGCTGGGCCTGTCTTCCCATTTGGTCACTTGAGGGATGCTCATCCCCGTTCCTGGATGAAGCTCTAGGTTCCGACCAGCATCTTTCTCCCCGCCTCCCCCTTCCGGACTCCTGGTACCCGGAGGGGGTTTCACTGCCAGGCCGGTTCCTTTCACCCGGCCTTCTGTATGGCTCGCCACTCCCCAGTAATCCGAAGGGGACTGTTCCTCTGTTCCTCCTCCCTCACTCTTTTCAATATGGGAGGTAATACCACTCTATTTACTTCCTCCCCCTCCGAATCGATCTCGTCTGACCACTGCACTCTATCTGAGGTCTCTTCTTGTCCCAGGGTCAGCTCTTTTCCCATGGACTCTTCCATGTCCGTGCCCACTAGGGTGACTTCCCCCTCCTCGGAGGACTCCTCACCTGAGGTCCCATATCCTAGATAAGATCTTGCTGCCCCCTCAAAGATTGGGGGTCCCCCTATATTACCTTCCCCCTCCGCTGCAGTCGCTCCACTCTACGAACCGACCCCCCAGCTGAGCATTTCCAAGCTGGCCACCCTTGAGATTTTCACCCCTTTGTCTGGATAAACCTCATGGTTCTGATCCTCACCCCTTCCTTCCGAACTCCTAGTACTCGGAGGGGGTTTAATTGGCGGGCTTCCCAACGTCCCAGTTCCGCCAAGGGGGCTGTCACTTGATTCCTTTTCCCCTCCTCTTTTCAAGATGGGAGGCGCCACTACTTTAGTTACCTCTTCGCCGTCCACCGATCCCTCGAGACCTTGTACATTGCCACTACGGGGCGGGCTCAGGCCTCGCGAGTTGCCCCCTTGTAGCTTAAAGCCCCCTTATTTTCCTGGAAAGACACATTTTTTCCACCTTGGGCGATCCCAAGTATTTTGGGCACTCCCTTTTGAAATGCCCCATTTCCCCGGAGTGGCAACATCCCTGTTTGTCGTCCCTTTTGGGGGACGGACTGGGGTGGCGTCCCAAACCAACTAGCACTTTTGAGCCGAGAGTGCGACAAGGTTGGACTTGATCTCCCCAGCTCTCTCCTCAGACTTAGTTCCTCTCCCCTGTTTGCCCCTACAACGCAGACCTTAGCTTCCCCACTGTCTACCCTACCGTTGTAGTGCCCTGGGGCACTTGCTTCACATCTTTGCGAGGAGGGCGCCCATAGATAGCCTGATGATTGTGCTGATGCCATCGCATTTTATCAATAGCATCATCCATGGTTGAGGGCCGGATATTGGAGGCATAACTTCCGGCTTCCTTATCGGAGGCCCCCTGACAGAACCTCACTACCGCTTGTTGGTACATATGGGTCTCGGGCAACTCCCTAAAGGCCCTAGTGGCCAACGACAACACCCGGGCCGCCCAGTCCTCCAAGAGCTCCTCCGGAATCTGCCATGCATTACTGAATTGTACCTGTGCAGTCTCTGGGAGTTCCCTGAACCCAAACCGTTTTTCTAATTTACCTATCAGGTCCCTATAGGCCATGTTGTGATTCCTTTCGACCATCAGGGCGTAGTACTCGCTGGCCTTCCCATCAAGGCACCAGCACAACTGGTCCCTACATTCCCCTTCCGAACACTCGCTGACCTCTGCATACCGGGAGAACTTAGCATACAACGCCTTCCAGTTGGAATCCCGTCGAACTTTAGCGATTTGGGCAAATTTACACTCTTCCCTCTCCCCTCTCCCCCTCACACTCTTCCCTCTTGCCGTAACCTCTCTGGGTGTCAGACTCTCTACCCGTCGTGTACTTGGGCCTACACCCACTCTCTTGTATCAGGGGGTATATGGGTTCCTCCCTCTTGGGCCCTCAAAGTCTCCCTCTCTCCGACGGGCTTGTCCCCCTTCCCCCTCGCACTCCTCTCTCCTGCTGAGTCCTCTAGGAGTTTCCTACTCTCTTCCCGGGGTATACCTTGCTCTATTCCTACTCTCCCTAGTCAGGGTGGTACTTTGGTCTCTATTCCACCGCCCTCCGGTGGTCCTCGGTGACCCCCCTATCTGGCCAATAGTGCTCCCTATAGGCCGGGACACAGGCCTGCATGCCCGGTCCGTGTATGTCTCTACTATTGTCATGTGACTCATTCCCCCTCTGCCTAGATGGGGCCCTACGATGAAGGGGACCTTGTCCCCTGGGGGGATGCATACCCCAGGCCTGCGGTCCTATTTTGGGAATCGTGCACATGTGCCCGGTCCCTTTCCTCGCGGCCCGAATCCAACTCAAAATCATCGTGACGCGCTCTCCGCACTGATGGCGACTATGATAGTCCCGGAGATTATTCACCCCGATTTACCCCAGGGCACTCAAAATATCCCCGGTCCTCACCCTCTGGAGACTGTTTCTCCATGAAAGCTGAATCCAGCTCGCCATAGTCGTCCTCAAATCTGTTCGGTGACTGTGACCTTTGCCACCACTCTCCTTCCTGCTTAAGCTGATAGGGATTTTCTGTTTTTGGTGGGCCCCGGGCTTGTTGTCCTCAGTCCTTCCCCAATCCCTGTGGGTGACCTGGACTTGCCCCTTCCCACTCCTCTACCAACTGGTCGACACTCCTGACCCTCTCCTTATGCCTATCATCTAAGGATTCTCTCATTTCCCCTAACCCCTCCCCCTCCTGCAACGGGGAAAAATCCAAGCATCTTACTAGCTGTTGGGTTAACTTAAGATAAGGCACATGCATTAAATCTTCTAATTGCAAATTTCCATTTGCCTCCCTAATATCCAAGATCTTGTCAGCTACCTTTGCCCCCACTCCCGGTAGTGTCATCAGCTCCTCGATGGAACAGAAGTTGATTAATACTCACGACATCTCTAAAAACAAAAACAAAAAACTACAACACGTGTTTAGTTGGTTTGTGTATGCGTGTGTGCAAATTATTTAAACGGACCAGATTTTTACACTAGGCCGCCTTTTTTGTGATATAAACCTTCTCCCCCTTCTAAAGCATTACAAGGTAATTATTATTATTTTTTAATACACCTGGTTCCCAGAAACGGGCTGTTTCCGGGCGCGAATTTGGGAAAGCACGTGGGCAAAAAATACAAAAAAATACTAAAACCCCCCGAATCTTGACTGACAACCCTACTTGCGCACTTTCCCTTAACCTTGAAATTTCCTATTAAGTTGACCTTGGATCCCCCAAGCGTCAACCCAGGCCAATTTCCCCTTAAAGTGCCAAGACCTGTTGCAGTCAAAACTCAAGATGGCGGAGTTGCGGTTTCAACAAGAAACCGCTTTACAAAACAATTTCCGTAAAAATATCCCCTACAAAGTTCGTTGTAAGTCGCAGCGCCAATGTAGCAAATTGGCACTACTTACCAATCTGTTAGTATGAGTCCTGACAGTGAGTATTAGCTAATAATCCCTGGTAGGTACTTTTGTGCGTCTGCAATGGCGTGTTCTTGATATCGTTCTGCTATCGTAGTGGTTCATCATGGGTGCTGTTCAGTACTCCTCAGCACCCATTACCCTACGATCTACTACAATGATATTGTTGATGGAGATATACAGATCAAGGGTTATCAAAGTCCGATACGAAAAAAATAGGAATAGGCAGGGGGTGGAATAGCAATTTACACAAAGCATAATATATACCGATGTGAAAAGCCAGAGCTTGATAATGATGAAATTGAGATCATCTGGTCAGAAATAAATACAGGAAACTTTAAAGCAATAATTGGAGTATTGCATAGACCACCACAATCAGATGCTTCCTTCTGGCAAAAGCTTGAGAGAAACATCCAACCAATCCTTGATTTAAATATCACAGTCCTGCTGGCAGGTGATTTTGATATAGATATGATGGGTAATTAGTGTATGCCCCTCAAGAACCTGCTTACTCGCTTGAATTTAACAAATGTTGTTGAGGAGCCTACATGGATTACACCTTCATCTGCAACATGTATAGACCTACTGGTTACTAACAGACCAAATATTATTCTAAATGTTGATGTATCATCAAACTTTTGTAGTGATGATTGTCCTGTAAGTGCTGATGTAAATGTCAAAGTAAATAAGCAGTTATGCTTTAAGAGAATAACTAAGAAATATGACAAAGCTGATTATGAATCTATGAATGATGAACTAAATATGATAGATTGGAATACCATATTCCACAATAAAGCTATAAATGATAATTATTCCAATTTTCTTTCCACCATTAACAGAGTGTGTGACAAACATAATCCCCTCCAAAGTGATGATAAACCTTTTATGAACAGTTCAATAAGAAAAGCTATTCGTAAAAGAAATCGTAGTCATTATAAAGCTAAATCCACAAATAGACCTGAACACTGGCTTCGGTACAGGCAAACACGAAATGATGTCATTAGTTTGGTTAGATTCGCAAAAGAAGAATTCAAGAAAAAGCTAACTTCACAACTAACAGATAAAACTGCCCCCCCCCCCCCCATGAAAGTGGTGGCGTATAGCTAAATCGGTCTGTAAACTGAATAAATGTAAACAGTCTTCACCCCCATTAAAACATGGAGGAAGAATTATTGTCCATTCATCGGAAAAATCTGAAATGTTTAATCAATATTTCTAAAAAATCTCGCATATAAAGGAAGAGCCTGATCTTCCAAAAGAAAATATCAATCCAGTAAATACCTGTCCAGATTTTTTAATAACTGAAGTGGAAGTAAAAGATCAGCTTGATATTTTAAATTGTACTAAACCCAGTGGTCCAGATGGTGTTGCACCAAGGATTCTTGGACATGTATCTCAATCCATCATCAAGCCCCTAACCTTATTATTTAACCAATCATTATAATGTGGTAGAATTCCCTATATTTGGAAACGATTACATGTAACACCTGTTTAAACAAAGAAAAGTTGTACATCTGAGGTTTCCAGTTTTCGCCCTATATCCCTTACCTGTGTTTTATGCAAAATAATGGAAAAACTTATTGTAATGCATATGTTTAATTATGTACGTGAACATAATATTATAACAGAACACCAGTCTGGATTTCAGCCCATTGATTCAACTGTCAATCAACTATTACATATTTATCATACGATTATTAGTAATCTAGATGTGGGCAAAGATGTTCGATTTGTGTTCTGCGACATATCCAAGGCCTTTGACCAAGTCTGGAACAATGGTCTTATATATAGACTAATACGAATAGGAATTACAGACAATTTACTCAGTTGGATAACTGGCTATTTAGGAGATAGAAAACAAAAAGTAGTACATGAGGGTTTCTCGTCTGGTTGGGAGGAAATAGATGCTGGGGCCCAGAGGTCTGTATTGGGCCCGTTTTTATTCCTCTTGTACATAAATGATATAACTTCAGGACTTGCTTGTAATATAACACTTTTTGCAGATGATACTTCTCTGTTTATAATTATTGATGACTCAAATTATATAGAGGCCTTAGAGAGTTTATCAACAGACCTTAGTCGAATACATAATTGGTCTAGAGATTGGGCTATTAAATTTAATCCCAATAAAACTGAGTCTGTTTTATTTACAAGAAAAAATAATGTTGATTGCCCTAATGTATATTTTGGAAATCCAGACAACATAGTGACAGATGTGGAAATGCAATGTCACCTGGGTGTGGATTTCCAGAATAATTGTAAGTGGAAAAATCATATTACAAAAATAAATGAAAAAGCATGTGATAGACTAAAAAATCTTCGTATGCTAAGACATCAAGTGAGTCGTAAAGTTTTAATTAATATATATCTTTCGTTCATTTATTGTAATACAGTTTCTTATAATAAAAGTTGTACCTAGTACTATTAATCTGTGGAATGAACTACCCGCCTCAATGAAAACTTGTCCTTCTGTAGAAACATTTAAATAAAAAAAGCTAAATTCTAACTTGAAGAAGGTCCCCGAGTATTTCCATATAGGTAATAGGAAGGAAAATATTGCTCTGTGTCAGATTAGGAATGAAGCAAGTAATCTGAATCTTCATCTTTATGATCACCACTTAACAGATAGAATTAATTGCCCTGATCGTGATTGCCCCTGTGAGACCCCTGCACACTTTTTCATACACTGTCCAGAATATAATAATCAAAGACAAACCTTAAAAAATACTTTTATACTTTTACTAAGCTGAATATAAATTTCAATTTACAAACTATATTGAATGGATGTGAAACGCTGAACTATCATCAGAATGAGGAATTAGTACTTGATATACAATTATTTATTAAAAATAGTAAAAGGTTCTAACTGTCTTCAAATTACTACATTCAAATATACTTTTAATTATCCTTCTTGACAAACTCATCATAATTATATTCACTATTATGTTATATTTATATATTATTTTCTCTTCTTATTATTATAGTTGACTTAATTTTTATAAGTCAATGCTCAGATCAAAATAATTTATTATTACCAGTATGATTTTTCCCCTTATAAATGCTACTTGAACATTTCGGCTCAAATATTTAGAACTTCTTATTGAGTAGCACATTACCTCAAGGTGAACAACATTACAGCAATTTCTTCTTATATCCATTTCTTACATTAATTATCCACTTGTATAATAATTGATTGAAATTATTTTTCTTTTTCCAGATTATATATTAATTGATTTAATTTATGTTTCTCTTTCCAAATTACCTTTCAATAATAATGAAACTAACTTCCAAATTGAACAAATTGTTTTATTAATTTCTCTTAGCATTGCACTTACATTATATATGATATTAGAGTTACCTCTCTTTGATTGTATCATAATTATAAACTCTGTTGTTGCTGTAGCCTTGTATGAGGAGAGGATATATATAGGCTAGTCCTGCTATCCAATCGTTTTCAGTACTTTTCTGAATAAAATATGTTTCAATTAAAATTTGATAACTTAGCTAACTAAACGACCTTAAATCCAACTAATATGCATTTTTCTCATTTAATATGTTTTAACACTAAAGACACCTTCATGATATCAAAACACAACTTTACAAACTAGCAGACCTTATATGTTTATGCATGATGTGCATGAAACCTCATTTCACTCTTGTTGAAGACAGAGCCAACAATTATGACTTTGGCACAATGCTTATGGACATATAAACCAAATTCAATATCCTTTTAAATCAATAACTGACTTTGTTCTCGTGGATCAACTAGAATTATTTCATCACTGTTTGGGTAGATTCTAAGTTAAACAAATATGAAATTCAATTAATAATTAAAACTGACATTACAAAACATTCAATCGAAAACGCATTTTCATAATTTTATTTTCAACACAGTGCATGTTCTCGCGGCATAATACAGATTGTATGTTTCTCTTTAAAATGGAGGTGCCGTCGTGACTGTTGGTTTTCTCTTGGTACTTCGGTTTCCTCCACCAATACATCTGACCGCGCCTATAGAATTAAAATATTGTTGAAAGTGGCTCTAAACACCATAACCCTAACCCTATAAAATTTTCTTCTGCTGGACCTTGTGTCCTGGTTACAAATGTTTTTTTTTATTTATTTCAAGTCATGTATACTATGTTTATTTTTTAATTAAACATTTATTTAGGTATAATGGTGTTACTGAATAGGAGAAAACCTTTCATATTACACCAATTGGTCTGGTTGTCTGTATCTAGACAGGTGCAATGTCTTATTTTATTTTGGTACAATACGTTTATGATGTGTTTTCTCTCTGTTTATTCTACATCATCGATTTTACAATTTGCTCAAAAAGGCTAACTACAGAAGAAAATTTAGCAGCCAAAATAGCTTCTGTTGTAACATGGACTGATGAACAGAGAAATGCAGAAGAAAGGCTTAATTTGGAAATCCAAGATAAGGAAAATATGATGTAAGTGTTTAAGATTTTTAATTATTACCATTTGTAGAAAAGGAAAATGAATACTTCCAAAAATGAATACACAACAGGACGAAAACATTACTACAAAGTCATGTTTTCGTTCTCTTCAATATCAATTATGCTTTTGTTAAATAATTTAGCACATATAAATATTAGTCTACTATGAATAATATCACCACAACTGAAATAAAATGGAACCGTTTTACTTTAGCTTAGTATTCTAGTCGTTTGTACCTTTCACCTAGATGATACATTGTAGTAACTGCCTCTATTCCAACATTGATGTTAAATGTGCGCTTCTTTCCTTATTTTTGTAGATTATGTTAATCTTTTTTTTTCTTTTTTTGTATTTTCCATTTATTAAAGTCATGTACTAGAGAACGAATTGCAAATAATGTTGTCGAGGATTGCAGGATTAACTTCTGAATATGAGGATAAGAAGAATGAAAACAATAAATTAAGACAGCACATATTTGATAGTGAGAAAAAAACACCCCTGCAACAAAGAAACCAATCACACAATCTCGTAGTGGAGAATGACGATTTAAAAAGAAGGTAAGACAAATTATAATATATTTTTAAGTGAGTGGGCTATGTTGTTTATCGCCACTTTCAACAGTATTTCTGTTATATCGTGGCGGTCAGTTTTATCGGTTGAGGAAACTGGAATACCCGGAGAAAACCAATGACCTGAAGCAAGTCACAGATTTTAGCACAAGTCAATCATGTAGTAATACTATATGTCTGTCATTTAAATATGATTACTCGAATTACTCTTACGAAATGGAATCTTAACAGTAATGACCAACGTTTCCTCTAACATCACGATGACGAAAACCAACCTCTTACGTCAGATCCTTGAACACCAAATAGACCACTGCATATGAAATGGGAAAGCCAGGTCCTGGATCGAGACAGGCACAAAATTTGTGACAGGGTTCAGTCGAATAATGGGACCACAACCTCACTCTGATAACTGGATTTCCAATGACAATATATTATGTATATGTAAATATATGGGACAGTGTAAGAGGTGCCTCGCTCTCTCTTTCTCTATCTCTCTCTCATATAAAACTCACATTATTATCCGAAGCAAATATTATTTATACAGGGATGATTCTGATTTGGAAATAAAATAACTGGAAATAAATGAAAATAGCTGAAACCGTCTACAATATCTTTCAAAAAGTATATGTTTGACCTGTTCTGATCATGTCCTGCAACTTTCGGAATTTTTCTTCAGAGGAGAATAACTGAAAACAGTTAAAAAACTGAAAATAAATCATCCCTGTATATGTTTATCACGGTATTTGGTTGGTTTTCCCCTCACAATTAGGTCAACAACAGCCATCAGCCATAACGCCAAACGCTTGTTTCTTCATATTTCTTCTTTTTTTTTGTATATATTTGCCTACATTGAGTCAAGACAATTTTGAGAAATGACATGCTTTGCACGACCTTACCAACGAACCTACATTACAATAGACTACGATTCCTCATACATTATACATACATCCGTTTATTTTAAGTATTCTAAATATCCACATGTAAAGCAAATGTAAAGGTGAACTCATATGAACTCAATTTCTTGCCCTTGTGTCTCCATCAAACAGAATTACAATTGTACATGTCTTTATTGTTGTTACTAATGTTAATATATATATACACTGAAGGGAAAAAGAAACACAGGGTCAACATTTTAGGTGATTTAATATTATTTATTCGAATGTTTTTTTCAATATTAATATATAAGGATAAAAACACAAATTTAATCAACAAGCTTTTAAAATTTCATTAGATTTTGATCAATAATTGATGAGTAATTGAAACCAATTTAACAGTACCCCCAATATGCTAAAGTGAAATCGATTAACTCGTCAATAGCTCGTATGCCCCCCTCGCGCATCTGTTACAGTCCTGATTCTCCTGTGCATGGAGTTCATCAGAGCATTTATCCTTCTCATGGGGATATCATCCCACTCTTTCAAAAAGGCAGCCCTTAATTGGTCGAGAGTAGCGGGGGCATTCCGACGCCCCCTTAATCTCCTGTCCACTTCGTCCCACATATGTTCGATTGGGGACAATTCTGGACTGTACGGGGGCCAATCGAGTGGGTTAATGTTATGATTGGCCAGAAAATCTTGACAAACTCTGGCTACATGGGGCCGGTCGTTATCCTGCTGGACAATTATGTGACGCTGTTGGACAAATGGAACTGCAACCTGCCGGAGGATTTCATCCCTTTATCTTACGTCTGTTAAATGACCGACTATCACAATCAACGGCGACTTTAACTCGTGAGATATCCCTCCCCAGACCATAAGCGAGCCACCCCCAAACCTATCCCTCTCAAGAACGCAACTGTCGGCGAAGCGTTCCCCACGACGTCAGTATACACGACGTCGACCCGTCTCCAGTGACACATTGGAAATTGTCTGGGACCATGTGCCACCAACCAAGCCATACGACGCGCGCGACGTGCACGAGTGAGAGGAAAACCAATGTAAGGTCGACGAGCTCACAGACCAAACTCGCGCAATCTGTTTCTCACAGTTTGTGGATGAATGTGGCGAGTATGATTGCCTACCGTAGTTAAAGCGGTTTCAGTGGCAGCAACGTGGCGATTACGCAGGTGGGCAAGACGAATAGCCCTGTCTTGGCGTGGCGTCGCTGCGCGCGGACGTCCCCGTCGAGGACGGTCGGCAACCCTTCCATTATCTCTCAGCCGACGGACAAGACGCTCTATGGTGGAAACATTCACACCAAATTGCAAAGCAACTTGTTGTTGCCTTTGACCTTGCATTAGCAATGCAATAGCCTGACCCCTCTGAACTTCCGTCAGCCGTGGCATGATTACAAGAGATTCAAATTAACTTTAATTAGTGGAAAGCGATGTGTATACCTCAAGAGTATAAAGTGGTATGACATGATGTGTTGAGGAACTTGTTATCATTATTCTGCACATATTATTTGCTTTTTATCACTTTCTCTATGTCACATGATACCTTTCACGGTTGAGTAACTTTAGACACCGATCTTAGTGCACACTGACCAAGCCACTCGTCTTCTCAGTTTTCGTAATTTTACGCCACGCATTTAAAAAATGGGAGCATATTATGTTACCCTGCGTTTCTTTTTCCCTTCAGTATATATTAGCATTAGTATTTACACGTCCGAAAATTACACCAAACAGTGTTAGAATTAGATATTTGAGCTGAAAAATGTTTGTTATCTTCCCTCGACGGGATTTAAACTCACACCATTGATACATTGCAGCACCAATCGCTTAGCCTTATGTCCAGCCCCCCATACCACTCGGCCACATCCGCTATGTAAAAATCTGGCCGAATGGTTACCTTCTCTCGAAAAGAAAGACATGTGTCTAAGCGTGTGTAGATGGTACATATATACTTA
>MJUT01020467.1:58618-78190 GCA_002080005.1 Gigantidas platifrons | reverse complement strand
CAGGCACATAATGGCCATATCGGGACACAAGTCGGAGACAAGTATTAGAAGCTACAGTCGCACAGATGATTCTAAGAGGAGAAAAATTGCAAAAAGCCTCAGTGACAAAATCATCGGTACTGGTAGGTACAACAATGTATATGTACTTCTATTAACTTAATTAGATCCATATGTTCCACATGGAAATACCACAAAATTCATGACAATATACAATTTACATATAATTTTGTGCGGGTATATGCACCTAGCTACATGTATGTTTTGTAAAAACACACTAGCACTTGTTTAAACTGAACAATCAAACACAACATAGTAAGACATGTACATGTATAATTTATTGTTAACAACTTAATGAAATCATCAACAATACAAACTTTAAACATCTCCAGCAGCACAAAAATGTATACCTCTATATCTATTGATATCGGAAGCATGACTGAAATGTTCCAGACCTGACTATAAATAGATTGAACCGATGTTTTGCTTTTGAATCTGTACAAGATGGTTACATGCAAATTTAACATTTGATATACATTTTTCAGGAAGTGATACACCACAGTATACATGTACCAATGGACAGCAGATTCGCCATCTTCAACCAAGTTCATCTGTTAAACAGATAGGTATGTATATTCAGGGCTAGAAATTAACTTTTTTCACCACAAGCAAAACTTTCCTAGTTAAATAAAAATCTACTAGCAAACAGACTGACCTGACTAGCAACCAAATTTAACAAAAAATGTATGTTATTTTCATTGAAATACATGTACATTGTATGTAACATTAAGACTGTAAGGTTTTATGTGTTTTATTAATTTAAGCAATTCACTGTCTCTGACTATATCGCATTGTGAAAGGCGTCCTTGACCATTAAGTAAGTCGCTCCTGGACATTCTGGCTTTTATTGGACAGTAATATAAAGAGCCACACACTGTACCCTCAAACAATTCCATGTACCCCCAAATTGATGGAGTTGGAGTACATGTAACCTCAAATGAAAAAAAGCTGTAGGCATGCTGCATCACTGTGCATGTACTGAACTTTTTTCATCTCAAATAATTATATAATTATTACCAAGATATAACTAATGACTGTTTTATCTTTCATCATGTAATGTGACAGAATAATTATTGTACAGCCAGTAAAGGAAATATGCCTGTCTGTTATTTTTTATTTTTTGCTTTTTTTTGTGTGAAAAGTGTATAAAGGAGATGAGTTAGAGTTAATCAAGATGGAAACAGAGCAATAATAACTATTTGAATAAAATAATGAGATCACTTCTGTTAAAAACACGATAATTGTATTTAATGATTTCACATTGGGGTCTGAACATATAAAAAAAACTTAGGTTATTTCAGGACTTCATTTTTTTTTTTATTTAGACAGATGAGGTATAGTTGTTTCATAAGAATATGAAATCTTTGGTAGTATAAATGAAAAAGTAATTCCAGACCCTGCCTAATCTACCTACATGTAGGCCAAAGTTGGATAAACGAAAATCGTAATCTTGTCATTCCTAAAAATGATTCTTTAAGAATTTCTTGCAAGCAGACAGGCTGCCTTCATACGATAGTGTAACAGCTGTCACACAACGATTTTCACGATTATTTCCTCTTAATCACTGTAAATACTATAATCACAATTATAAATCTACCTGAAACTTGGCGAAAGAATTTCGTAATTTTTTTGTAACGTCGCGATCGATATCGTGATCAGAAACTTTTCTTCTTTTTGACATTTCGACTGGTAACTTGAACTGTAAAAATTACAACCAGATGTTATTTTAAAAATCGGGAACCAGTATGGTTGTTCGTATTTCTCGGACAGAGACGTAAATATTCGTATTTTTCGGTCAAATGCGTACATGTATACGTAAGTTGTAACTATACCGTCCTTTTTTATGAAGTCAATGCGATCTTTACCGATCTTGCGAGAAAACAAATTTACACGTTTGTCATAGTTCAGATACGATTCTGAACACATAATTTTTTGCAACTAGCAAAATTCTGCTAGTTCTAACTTTAACACTAGCAAAATTAAGGCAAATTGAAATTTCAACTAGCAATTTGCCTACTTGCTAGCGTTAATTTCGAGCCCTGATATTATAGTGTATGATTTGATTTGATTTTTTGTGTTTTAACGCCATTTTCAACAATATTTCAGCTATATCGTGGCGACCAGTTTTAGTGGTGGATGAAGCCGGAGAGAACCACCGACCATGGGCAAGCAACTGGTAAACTTTTTTTTGTAATTTACAAAGCCAGGCACGAACCATATATAGTGCATGAAAAAACATGGAAAGTTCAAGAAATAAGTTACCACTTAATAATTGTGCAGTTAATATATGTTACATTGTAAATAACCACAATGATTAGCTACGTGTTTGTTGTCACTCTATCTGTTTGTCTTTCATGCAAGTCAGAAGAGTTTTAAACTGCTTTAGGATAGGCATCAACCATCCCAAAAGTACAACTACTTATGCGTACCTCGATATAATGTCTGGTGAAGTTGTTACACAATGATGAATATGATAATGTCAACACAAAAGTATAATAGTTTTAGTATTTTTAATACATTACACTTATAATTAGGTATCCCACAATTTAATCTTTTACATGTTTATACATGTATACATCTGTTTTCAGATCAAATTGATGCAGAGATGAGTGAACAAGAAGACTTTGATAGCTTAAGTGACATGGACTTTCTTGAGCTTACAGCATCACAGGAAAATTAATGGAATCCATTTCTGAAGTAACTTCGTCATCGAACAATCAAATCAGTGCAGCGACAAAAAATGTGGCCACACATCACGGAGTCACATCGAGAGTTTTCTGTTTTTGTCATAATTTGCTTTGACAGTGTTAAGTTATTAAATTTGTTAAACGTGGATTGTTCTCTTTTTAGCAAACTTTCTTCATATTTATTAGGTAATAAAACAGTTATTTCATGTGTAGCCAGGCAATAGATCAGAAGTATTTTACCCTTGGTTCTGAGATCAGCTCAATGTTCTATTGCGCTCAGCCGTTGGCTTCGGGCAATAGAACATTGAGCTGATCTCAGAACCTCGGGAAAAATATTCTGATCTATTGCCTGGCTACACATGAAATAACTGTATACTGTATGATAATAAATCCTCATGAAATACTTACCAGTCGTTAAATTAAAGAATAATAGATGGGATTAAACAGCTTGTGGTTTGATAGTGAGCAACAACATGCTAACATTATGGCTATGGAATTTAGCGTCACTTTCAACCATTTCAGTAAAAGCGTAGCTATTAGTTTTGTTGGTAGAGAAGCCGGAGTACACGGAGAAATCCACCGCCCTGCCACAAGTCACTGACAAACTTTATAACAAAATGTTGTATTGATTACACTTCGCCATGACAGTTATTCGAACTCACAGCTTAAGTCGTTATAGGCACTGCTTGGACAAGTAGTTGTAAATCCAACCCGGAGAAATACACGGATCTATCGCAAGTCAGTGATAACTTGTATCACATTATGTTGCACCTTGTCATGATTGGGACTCGAATCCACAACGTAAGTGATGATAGTCACTGAGTGCATTGGTAGTTGTATTTTCAGCCATCATGCGAACACGACCACGACGGCCCCTAAATATGTATTAGAAAAAGCATAATAAATATTGGAATATAGTCAACTCTAACTTTTAATACTCTTTCAAGAGTTGGCTTGTGCACAACTTTAACTTTTAACTAACCAAATTGATGGGAACATCTGTAATTTGATTATTTGCTTCGACGTTTCTATAGTATACTTTATTTCCCGTGACTGTATAATGAATTATGCATTATCCTATACAATATATTAAAAATTGCTATATTTCATTTAATAGAACAGTCATTTTTATTGGTGGAGGACGATATAACTGAAATATTGTTGAAAGTGGCGTTAAACACCATCAAACAAACAAACAATATTGGTGGAGGAAGCTGGAGTACCTGCAGAAACCCACCGAGCTGTCGTAAGTCACTGATAAACTTTTATCACATATTGTTGTATCGAGTATGCCTCTCTTGAACGGGATTCGAGTCACAACGTTTGTGGTAATAGACACTGAGTGCGTAGGTAGTTGTAATTTCAATTATCATACGAACTCAACCACGACGGCCCTTAAAAATGTACTATAAAAATAATAATTTCCAAAAGAGGTTGACAAAGGTTGAACTACCATGACAATCAATGAAGCAAAACATAACGAAATATATTAAAAAGAAAAGGGTTTGAAAAAGAATATTAGAAAACATAAGGAACAAATAATAATAAAGGGACAATAAAATTATTAAAGTCTACCAACCCAAGCGGCTAATATAAGGTCAAATATACTGGAATAAAATAATATAAAGTTAACTCTAGCTTTTAATACCCTTTAAAGAGTTAGGTTGTTCACAAACTTCTATTAACCAAATTGATGGGAAAAACATGTATAATTTGATTATCAAAGTATATACAATGAAAGTAAATAAGGTGTTTGCATAGTAGTAACAAACCTAAATATTCTAATAGTAATGATAGAGTTAGACAAGGAGAATATTGTCCTATTTTCTTTGATTTTGGAATTGTTCCCACAATGTGGTATCTTTTTGTTTTTCATTTTATAGAAAATAAATTACTGGATAAAAAATTGAATTTGCTTATCACAAGACTGTTGGGTGCTCTCTGACTCTTAAGAATGCAATATTATACAATATTTATTATCTTTTGGTTCTGATATTTCCTTTACCTCATTGCTTTGGTCACTGACATAACTATGTATGATTATAAACCTTTATTGCTATTTTATTTTATTTTATTTCAATGTTTGATAATTACTAACATCACACTAATCATTGTAACAAATTAATGATGATTTTTCTGTCCTTCGGGGCGTCTTGATTGACAATATCGTATTTGTTGTTGTTGCTTAGATTCTATGGTATATGATATTAAAGACTAATTTGGTATTTATCTGCATTTGTTTACATTATAATGCACAGATGACACTGTGTTATTTTCTAATCTAAGACAATTAATGTCGAGTTAATTAAGTTTAGTGATTACATGGTTAAACTTTTTCAAAACAAAAATTGTTGTTTGTATACGAGCGCACCGGCAAGCCATCATTTATGCTTTATAAATATATGTATATAAAAACTTCTCATATCCAATACTAGTGTTCTTGGTTTGAAGTTATTAGGATCTTCATGATCATTAGGGTTTTATATAATTTTTGAGAGATTGAATGGAATTTTAATTCTACATGATGAAGTAAAGATTAAAATGGTCAAGTTTAAATTATGGAAAACTCACCAAAGAGGTTATGCTATGTGATCCTTAACTTATGAATTTGAAGCTGATATTTTAACAGACAAAAATTAAATTATTTAAACTTATAACTGGTATGCTAACGAAATAGGAAGATGGAATAGTAGTGACCATGGAAATAGACGCATGCATAATGCATAAACCGTGAATGGATGTAGAGATAGGTGATGAATTTCATTATATTCTTCAATGTCAATCTCTGGAAAATGAAATATATGTAGATTGAGATTATGTGTTTTAAACAGATTAAAGATCTATAAATCTGTTGGTTTATTATGTATTTGATTTATTTGTTGTTGTTTTTTTTTGTTTTTTTTTTTAGCTTTTGTGGTTGTAGACTATCTTATCTTGTCGTGTTATTTATATATTCTTGTCCGTCAGTGTGGTGTTTTGTTATTTTGTTTTTTTATTTTTGGATCCTTTTTCTTTCTTTTTTTCATTTTCCTTTTCTTTTCTTTTTTTGTATGTTAAATTGACGCACTTTCCGTACAACTGCTTCAACTATGATTTTTGTGGGCAATAAATATACTTGAAACTTTGAATTTAGACTTAGAATCACCATATTTTGTCGCCACATTTCTGCACATTAATTAATTCATTTCCAAATAAAAATAAAGATACTACATGTACCGATTTCTTAATGGAAATATCTACCTTCATGACAAACTAACCCTTTTGTATATCAAAATATGTTTCAATTATATTCGTGTCCACTTTCACAATTTTGGAAAGAAACGTTAGACAGTGATGGTCAACAATGCCACAAATATACAGAAAAGGCACAAATACCTCTCACTTCAAATCAATGAATATAGACAACAACATGTGGCATTGGAAATGCAGGGCGTGGCTTGGGACAAGCACAAAATATGGAGGGTTAAAATGGAAAGCTGAAGCCCACAACGACGATACAAATATAAACAAGCAATAAAGATCCTCCACAGATTCGTTTCCACTCCAAAAGACTACAAACTATCACAAAATGATCATAGCTGACTGACTGCTATCTTTGGAGGTAGGATATGTTGGATAAAGACCATTAATTAACTCTTCCGATGAACATCATAACTGATACTTCAAACATATCCATGGTCATAAACATCTAAAGACATTAATGGTATTCCTGTAAGACCAGAGTAAAGATATCATAAATTTGATGAAATCAAATATTTAACATAAAATAGTAATTAGAAATGTTTAAAGATACCAGAGGGGTAATCAGGGACAGTAAATCAATGATGGACAGACAAAATAATGGGCAAAAGAAAAGAAAAAAAACAATATTTTTCCAAATATTTCACAGAAAACTTACGATTGCGGATCACACGAACCCCACTAAACCCATGGGTGAACTCAGGTTCTATGGAAGGGTAAACAGTTCCTGATCGGATCCAATAGTGTCATTGATAGTGGAAATTATAAATAAACGTAAGGCAATATAGAAGGGGCAACCAAAAATGGACATTCAAGAGAAACTGGCAACATAGAGTACACAATACGAAGAAAAACGCAACAAAATATACGCAAACAAACACAAATAACGTAAATAAGACATGAACCCTCCTACCAATAATTAGAGATAAAGACGAACCAAACAAACACAAATAACGTAAACAAGACATGCACCCTCCAACCAACAACTAGAGATAAAGACGAGCTGAACATCGTTTTTATGCAGAAATAGTAACGTACATCACAACACGGAACTCAGAAGGTAAAGACAGGTCATAGCACAAAGCAAACAAACTAAAGCGATGAACAACATGGACCCCATCATAATACCGGGGGTGAACTCAGGTGCTCGCGAAGGGTAAGCAGTTCCTGCTTCTTATAAGACACCCAAAAACAAACACAAATAACGTAAATAAGACATGAACCCTCCTACCAATAATTAGAGATAAAGACGAGCTGAACATCGTTTTTATGTAGAAATAGTAACGTACATCACAACACGGAACTCAGAAGGTAAAGACACGTCATAGCACAAAGCAAACAAACTAAAGCGATGAGCAACATAGACCCCCAGGTGAACTCAGGTGCTCGCGAAGGGTAAGCAATTCCTGCTTCTTATAAGACAACCCCGTGTTACTCATATATACTGTCAAGTCCGGTAAAGTATTGTAAGTGACAGAGGAAATAAAACATATATATAAAAAGAAAACGATTCATTGTCATTTGAGATATGGATATTTCGTAACGATCAACCAGATCGTCATGACCACCGTTGAATTATTGTATCGATGACTTCAACCTAAGAGTAACGTAGTATTGCTTGAGTAGCTCTTGCGTCAACAGGTGAGTTATGTCCAGAAAATCACTGTACTTGGCATAAGCTCTAGAATAACGTATGAGTTGTGAAATGTAAACTCCATACGTTGGAGATACTGGAATATTGCTACTGACGAAGAAGAACTTGACTATTGGGAAAATCATCGCGTTTGTCGTAGTCTTTTGTTTTTAATCTTCCTCTGTTATCGATTGCAACTTTAAGGCAATCGACTCTCTCTCTCTCTCTCTCTCTTATAAAACATAGTATGCATTTGACAACTTAAGTGTAACATCTATTTCATTCACTTGAAAATAAATTTTAACACTGAAAAATGTAACATATCAAAATGACATTTGACACAGTGATTATCCAATTTAAATGTTTCTGTTTATTACAGTGGTCAAATAACGACACACATGATTGCAAGCGCCCATTAACACAACGGCAAATTCAGCACCTGTTATGACCACCATTGATTTGCAAGACAGTTTGTACATGTCTCGACAGTGACTCAATAAGTCCTTGAATTCTTACTTGCGGAATTATTTGCCACTCATGCTCATATATGCTTGTTGTAGCACCTGGGGGTTTGCTGTTGTGGTTGGCGTTGGCGCACGCTCCGGTCCAATTCATCCCATAGGTGTTCCATTGGATTTAAATCTGGCAATTTTGACGGCCATGGAATCACAACAATGTTCTGATTTTGCAAGTAGTCCATAGTTAAATGTGCAGTATCTGGTCTGGCATTGTCCTGGTGGAAAATTTCTGCCCGGACATCGATATCAGGCAGTAGGTGTGGCTGAGTAATTTCATCGCGGAAACGAGCTGCACTTACGTTACTCTGAATTGGCACTAACTGTGTTTTCCTGGCATACGATATGGCTCCCCACATCAATACACTTCCTCCGTCGTAATTGTCGACCTCGACAACACGGTTTGTAGCAAATTTTTCATTCCAGCGTCAATAGACGCGAACTCTACCATTTCATCGCTCAAGCATGAACACGGATTCACCGCTGAACCAATTTGCTAGATCCCATATCCTGATTGTGTTACCCCATCTCACCCTTGCTCGACGATGACGTTTCAGGACAGCGCCAAAATAAGGTCGTCTGGCACGTATACCATATTCACGAATACGATTACGTACTGTCTGTGCAAATATCGTACGTAGACCAGGGATGTTATAGGCAGTTTGAGATGATGTTACAGTTCTGTGCCTAAGCTGGATACCCGGATGTCACGGTCTTCTACGGGATTTGTGATGTGAGGACGTCCAGAACGTGGACCATCATTTGTCGAGCATGACTGTTGGTAGCGTTGCCAAAGCCGTGAAATCATGCTTCCATGGCCGTTATAACGTGCAGCAACTGCATTCTGGGACTCTTCGGTATCTAGTTGTCCTATAGCAATGTTTTGGATGGTAGCGTCCAACCTCGGTATAGCGTCTCGGCATCAGTATGCAATTTAAGCGAATGCATTTAATAAGGCGAATAACAAGATTTCATACACACAATACGCGCTAAAGTATCCAACACGTTTTGCACGTACACCTTGTTAAGTTTTTCGCAAAAGTAATTTTCGTCCTTCGTTCCACATTGTGACCATGCAGCGTCACAGTTGATTGACCAGAATATCGGACCATGTAAAACTTTTTAGAAGACATTTGAATTGATGTTGGACAATTATTAATCCTTTAATTTAACCTCTAATAACAAAATAACTTATTTTTCTAAAATGATACATGATGTTGCGTTTCTTTTTATGCTGAGTACATTATGTTAACGACATTCGCTACAATAACACTGCTGTGTTCTATCTTATACGTGAGAGTTGGTGTTTTACTCAGATATCTAAAACACTATTACATAACCCATCATTTTACAATGAGGTCAAGTTTGAATCCATAACACTAGTTTTACCCCGCCAAGTTGTATCGGAGTGCCTGTACCAAATACATGTACTATCGTGTTTATGTGGGATATCGATTTTGCCTTTTTCTACATTTTTTCCATCTAAGTGTGCTATACAGAATTTTTAAAATAATAAAAAATTATTTTATTTGGTTCAAATATATCTGATATAAATAACCCGCCAAAGCAGTCAAGCATATTAGCCCCAATGGCTCTCCATAACAGGGAATTCCCAGTACATCGAAACGAGGTTAAGGTAAAAAAAAAGGTCCCATCGGTGAACTGTCAACAATCGATGACTTGAACACAAGGTTAAAACTCCTGTTTTAAAAGGATATTATTATTTTTTATTAGTTCATAGCATATGTTTGTATGAATACAGATTCATTCAAACGATAGGTATCGTATATTTTACAAGGTGTGTTTCCGTAAGACCATCGGAATGAGGTAAACCCAGTATACTGAACGATAAATATATAATCTGTATGTCTATCTTCGTCATGTGAGAGATGTGACGTAATGTTTGAAATTGTACTTTCGCTTTCAATTATTTTTTCATATAATTATGTAATAGTACATGAATTATAATACTATAACATAATTTGAAATATTTCTTAAATGAAACCGATATCAATTAGTATTACACAAAGACTGCTTTCGTTTTTGCACAAGGAAGTAATTTCGAGTATTGAATATGGAGACCTGTAATATTTGTGGTGGTAATGCGGTCATTTCCGAATGTAAAACTTGCTTGATTAAGTGTTGTCAAGACTGCTTAGAACGTCACAAAGGTTCGTGTAACATTTTAAAGGATGCTAAATACCATCAGTGCCAAGATCATGGGCAACTGGTCAAGGCATTTTGTTGCCATTGTTATCAGCTGATTTGTAAGGACTGCGTAGTAGACAACCATGTAAATCACAATTTCCTATCGTTGCTGGATGTATATCATCATCGGGATGAAATTGGTACCGAATTAAACTTGAAGCAGACGACAGTGCACAGTTATATCGATGCTTGTAATGAATCTTTAAAGAAATATTGCATTCTGCAAGTTCAAATTAAAGAGGAAGAAACTGATTTTCAAAGATGCATTGGATCTGTGAGAGAATCGTTATTGCAAAAACTGGAACCAAATATTAAACAGATTGATTATCACTGCAAGGCGGGTGAGGAAGTACTGCAGTTGCAAACAATACCACTAGAGGATGCAAGTGAATGTCAGAAGTTCCCGTTGATATACTTAGCACAGTTATCAAGATATAGAAATGGATTGAATGTATTTGAAAATGATTTCATAAGCCGTAGCATATTAGCAGACCTAGAGATAACACAAAGTAGAGAGGATGTACACCTGGAGTTCCTTACTAAGCTTGTGTAAGTATAAAATTAAACCTAATGTCAAATTGTATGAATGTGCCTGTTATGTAATTATCTTAATTCGATTAATTCATTTACTAATAAATGATCTTCGACTTACGACCTCTGATTATTCCTTTTGTATGAGCAAACTTTACTTCATCCAAGGATTTATATAGTAGGACTATATAAATCCTTGCTTCATCTAACTTAAATATTACAGCTATATTAATTATTACCTCGATTCGTGAGTAAGGAGGTCAGAGAGAGAGAGAGAGCGCGACCGACCGAGCGAGCGAGCAAAGGAGGGAGGAAGGGACAGACAGACAGACAGACAGACAGACAGAGAGAGAGAGAGAGAGAGAGAGAGAGAGAGCTGCAATTACAATAAATATAGCATAGCAACAGCTATTTGGCTGCAACCGTCGTTATTATTTTTATTTTCACAGGGAGTCCGATATTACGAGCTGGGATATTCGTGTTAATGTTTGTAGAGAACTTCACATCTGATTTTATTACATTTGTACATTTTCAATTATATAACACATGTATGTCTCAAACAGTGCCGCATTGTCACCTACAGCACAGCTTTCGATGATAAAGCATCATATTGTACACGGTTATCTATTCTTAGGAATAGGTGACATCTCATTTTATTAATGCACAGCTTTCCATGCTAAAAATAAAAAAAACATCACATTGCACACATCCATAGTTTTTAACAAAAATATCTGAAATTGTTACAAGGAAATTATATAATGACATGTCATTGCAATATATCTGGCAAGTGTAATATCAGGACAAAGACTAAAATTTGTGAAATATACTAAAACAATTACAGAACTTTATTTGAGTGTGATATGAAAGTTTTACATAAAACATAAATGCAACATTGACTGCTAATAATTATAGTATAACTAACTGTGATGTCCGATTACCAAAAATATGTCACGAATGACCGCACAACTGATAATTCACGAGTGAATTATCAGTGTTGTGCGGTCATGAGTGACATGTTTTTGATAATCGGACATCGAAGTTAGTTATAATGTTTATTATATAGACTGTTTTGAGCCAATAAACTTGATATTTTCTTTCATCTGCATACATATGTGTTTATTTCTTTATTGCGCATTAATATGCAACTGTGTCCTTGGCTACCCACTGACTCCGTCCACTTAATTCTTTGAAGTTAAAATGGCTCCGCCCTTTGAACACGGATTTATGATTGAAAAGTTTGTCTAATGCTTTCAATTTTGTAAATAAATAAATTCATGTGCACATATTTCGATTAGGAATGTAATTTTCATGTTGTCTACTTGTAAACTTGGTGACCATAGTGGTCATAGTTGCACTCGACCTTGGAAGACACAATTTTATTTATTGACACTTGATTTATGTTTCGTTTTTATTATGTATATTTCATTTGACCTTGTGGGAAGAATGTTTTGTGAAAGAAGTCGGATGCATACCAATATTTGGCCGTTAACAAAACCAAAATATTTCAAATTCAATGGATTATATAATTAGAAACCAAGTAATTTTACAATATAACAGCTAGGAAATGTAAATCGTTAAATGTGGGTCCAACGGTTCAAACGTTAAATGTGTAATTCAAACGGATTATAACGGAAGGAAAATGGACTAAAGTTCACTCAGAATCGGAATCACTAAATGATAAAGGTAGGATTCTTTTATATTTTGGTTTTGCTATTTGTAGTCCGGAATCATCACTTTGTCTTTTCTGACTAGACTGAGGATTGTTAAAATGAAAAGTTCCTTCATAAATGTAATTATATAATAAGTGTTTCCATAAAAAAGAGATGACATCTTGTTGACGAAAGCTGTGACAAATTTGGATTCATTTCACAAGAAGCAATAGAACGAACACTGTTATTTGGAGTTAATTTATAGCAGACAATTTTTTGGAGGTGGTTAAAGTTTTACTGTTGGAAAGATTCTTTCTCCCGAGAACCACATGTTTTCAGAGCATAATTCTGCCATGAAAAGCATTAAAACTATCAATGTTTGCCAAATTTAACTGCTTTTTATTGTATCACAATGAAATACTAGATTAAGATATAATTTTGTTTATTTTTTAAATCTTTCCCTTATCGTAAATGAAACTAACATTCTGTCAATGAAATGAAGCAAAGGGACATCACCCCATATAATATTCTAAAAAAAAAGTTCCGGCTCGAAAAATGGCGGGAAAATTAGCGAGAGTGAAAATAAAAACGGTAATTTCACTAGTGAAATTATAGTTTTTATTTAACACGGAAATCACGGTATTTCATCGATATCTATATAATAATGATATATAAACTTTGTTCAAAACATAGTAGTAAAGCAAAGAATAAATCATTGTATTATTAGGGAAACTGCGAGCACCTGTGATAAAGCCAATACACTTTTTTATGAAACTAACGATAACCGGATGGACATTGATCCCATAGTACCGGAAGTACATACTACAACCATTCCGGACATGGCAGATCAAACGTTATATACAACACCAACACGATATGCTGCAGTGTTCTGCTATTAACCAACAAGAAAGCCGCGATTACAATCATTGATGAAATGTCCTTTTTCTGCAAGTGTCAAAACTTCTACAGTTTAACCAGGAATTAATAAAAATTCGAACTTCTTCATGCAAATGATGGTTTTAATATGTATGTTAGATTGCTTGCTCTTGAAGATGTAAAAATAACATATGAGAACAATGATTTTGTGAATTGTGCAGATCATTCTATCTAAAAACATTATACTCATTTTACTGTATTCATGGTTTCCATTACATTCTTGTCAAGTTATTGTCAAAAAAAATTCTGATATTTTACATTATTTGCAATTTTGCTTTAAAAAATGAAACGCAGAAAATATTTAAATTTTACATTCGCGGACATGAAAAATAGCGCACTCGTTTAGTTTGGCCTAACATGCTGTATCATCTAGGAAAAATGAAAATACCACTAAGCCGTACATGTACCTGTATAGTTGAAGGATCCAGCATCTCTTGTCTATTAAATATGAAATTATCATGGAAATATGGAAGTGTGTGTGCCAGAAATACGTTTTCTTTGTAAATTATGAAAATAATAATAATATTGTCCATGATAATGGATATATGAAATGTGATTATTATTTTGCATAGGGATCCCCAGCAGCAGACGACACATAACGATTCGGATGGCGATGTAATGAAAAAAATGAAAGAGATGTCAACAGAATTGGGGTTTGTATATTTATAGTTTGGGCTGCGTCTATGACGTATTGTAGCTTCAATATGCTGATTTTATCTTCTAATTGAATGACAAGACACTTTGTTAGTTGCCTCTATGTCATTACACTCAATACTATTGAATTAAAAAGCTAAAGACGTTTGCGACGTGCCTGGTTTAACTCAAGCCTTTTGTTGTAGTTCACATTGTCCAAACTGTTAATTTTACGTTTCACATGTTTTGCTTACTCGACACGTGACTCTCACAATTTAATTATATATGTTTGTTGTAAATATGATAGTCCAGTTAAGCTGTTCATAGTGTGATGTGATGAAGAATGTCGTCATTTGTCATTTTTCTTTTACACAAAGGGAAGAAAGAAATGATTAGTATACATTACCCTCATCACATTAAATGATCGCATTTGTTCCAGCTGGATGTCTTAAAATATACTTGTGTTTTTTAAGCTGATCTTATATCCATCCAAAATTTCAGAGAAAAAGGTGGATCTCATGGTGTTCAGAGAAGATCGATGTCTTTGTAATATTCTTCCATGAATGACTTTAGCAATTAGTATACCTGTTGCAAATTTCCATCATCTAAATTCGTATATGGACAGGCATTTTTCAATTGTGTCGTTTTTCAGTACTGATAAACCAAACAAATGTAATGATGGAAAACATTAACGTATAACCGTTTTCGACTTACAAGCGCCAATTAACTCCGATCAATTCAATTCCATTGGGCCGTAAAACATATGAAGTTTTTCATGTATTATTATCTATACTGGATTGAAATTAGAAATAAATCTGCCTCAATGCATATTCATTTTATTTTCAAAGAATTCAACAATATTTATACATATTATATGAGACATTTTTTTCATATCAATCCTTATTTTCTAGAGAGCATAAAAAAGAAAGAGCTTATATTTTAGAATTTTTGAAATCTTTTCCCGGAACAGTAGACAAAATAGAACGTATGACAGAAGTGAGTAGCACTGACCTTAATATTCCACGACTTGACAATATCGTCATTGTGCGTTTTTCAGAGGAGATGGAGCATGTGTTCAAATCTATGATGAAGATTAAAAATCAACTGTAAGTTTATTTTATTTACATTTTCGTCAAACCTCTGGATCAAGAGTAAGTAATAAGAGTGGATGTGTTTCTTTCTTTAAATATCATATCTATACATTCAGCATTTGTACCTAAAACGCAGCCATTTCTTAATTGCTTCTAATCTATTATATATGAGAATAGGAAGAACACCACAAACCAACACAAATTCGGTCGTCTACTTGTTCGACAGGAAATCTACTAAAACATTATTTCTCTGATTTTTTTTTATTTCCGATGGTGTGGTATATTTTGTTTTTCTTTCATTTAAAAACATAATTATATTCGTATTACTATTCATCTTCGCAGTAATGAGTTTCTGAATAGAAAATTGGCATATGATCTAGATATAACTACTTGTACAACATAAGATATTGAAATTTGACAGTTCCTAAATCATATTATTAGTATTAACTAAGGTTCTCCTCCCTCAGGTATAGTTGATTTTGCCGATTTTTATAGCTATCCTGTATAGACCCTTTGGTGTTTAGGCTTCCAAATACTATTAAAGAATTTGGCTATCAGTGAGTGAGTGAGTAAATGAGTATTGGTTAACGCCAACTCACCAGCTATATCATGGCGAAAACAAGTTAATTTTCAATGAGATGATGATGATAATGATGATGAGGTCTGCTCGGTTTGATATTTATAGTGCTAGCTGTCTGAAGCAACAGTTCGCGGATAGACGTATCGCTCCACTTGGACACATTATCCTGATTCCGAGCCAACCAATCTTTGCTCTTTTTCCTTAATGCTGAGTGCTTAGCCAATAAGAAACAAATACAAATTGTATAATCTTTGGTCTGAATGGATCGGGGCTCGAACCCACGATCTACGCATTCGCGGAGATCACGATAACCATCAACAGTTGGATTTAGCTGTACCTGATGAAGGTTTTTTCACGCACTAAGATTGATAATATATATCTACGTTTTATAATATATATTTCATTTGACGATTAATGCGCACAAAAAAGAGAGTAGAAAACTCAACAATAAATCACATATTAAAGTAGTGCAAGCTTCATTGTTTTTGTCAAAGATTATAAGAAAACTAAAAATATAATAAATAAATCAGAAATACGATAACACCATAATACACTATACATACATACAAATATCCCACATTTATATCACATTTTGCAGGATTAAAACTGAACAGGATTTAAGAAATAAAATTTCTGGCATAGTTAACTGGACTAACGACCAAGGCAATAGTGAGAAAGAAGAGAAACGAATTCACCAAGGCATTGTTGAGGCAAAAAATAAACAGTTGTATGTATTATGTAATAGCTGTGACAATTATTCCGTAATTTGTTCTTAGCCTCCACCTTTTATTGAAATGTCTGTACCCAGCCAGGAAGGCTTGCGGCTATGTATTCCAGTGTGATATTGATTGTTCCCTTTTATTCCTATTAGTGTATACATGGGATCATTTTGGCTAGATTTGTGAAGTAAATGTTGTGTTACTGTCAATGAACTCAACTTATATCATCAGAGGCGTTAGTTATATTAATTCTGCAACTCCAACAGAAAACATATGTGCTGGTCTTTTGTATTCAATATGTGGCCTTCAAATGACTTGGAAATTGCATGGCTAATGCAAATAAGACCAGCCCAATAAGATTTATAACCATCTTGTATATATAGTATATATATATTCCCATAACTAACTAAAAAAAGTTAGAGGGACAACCTAGGTCGTGATGGCAGTTGGACTTGCAACTACCTGTTCGATCAGTGCATATGACCACTTAAGTTGTGAGTTTAAATCCCACTCAATTCAATATTATATGATACAGTGTATCAGTGCATTATTTGGATTTCCAATATTTCGATATTGAGGGTTCGCACTAAATTTGATATCTACGTTTTTATTACGGCAGGTTGGTGCTTTTCTCCGGGTACTCCGATTTCCTCTACCAATAAAACTGGCCCCCACGATAAAACTGAAATATTGTTGAAAGTGGCGTTAAACACCATAACCCCATAAAAGGATAGAGATAAAGAAGATAAATATATGGTACATGATTATGACTAGGTATATATTACATGTTATTGTGTGCCTGACATCGGTACCACAAGATAATTCATAAGTGCAATTTTGATTTGTAGCTGCGCATTTTTGTTGTTCTCATTTGAAATTTTACAAGAAATGACATGCGTTTCAATTGATACAACTTACACAACCCACTTGACTTGTAACAAAACAGAAAACAGTTAAACCCTCCTAATATTCATGTAATATGTGTATATATCATGTTGTTTTGTAAATAACATAAAATATCAACACTGTTGACGGACACTTTGAGATGTAAGTAGTTATGTTTATATGAATCATACCAACAATTGTTTTATAAAGAAAAGGATTGTCTTCATAATTCCTAGATTTTCAATCTTTGAATTGAGTTGAAGGACATTTAGGAGAATATATTTCAAAGAGAACACACACATACACATACAAACACAAGCACACACCATTACACACCCACGCATACCATAAAAGATATTCATTCAAATTTAATATCTAATATATATTTTTGTTTTTTTCCAGAGAAATACTGGAAAAGGATCAGGCGATACGAGTAGACAAAATAAAGAAACTGGAAGCTTTAAATAATGAGCTACAACAGCGTCTACAAGGAAAAACACATGTAAAGAAAATGGAAACTGAATGTAATCTGCTAAAGCAAGAAAAAACCCAGCTGCAAAATCAGAGACAAAAAGATGCAGAACAATATCATAAATTATGCAAGGAGAACAAGAATTTGCAAGAAGGGTATGTATTTTAGAACTTCTTCTTTAAGTAATATCAGTCAAACCAGGCCATGCGGTCACCTCTATTAAGTAATCATTGTATTAAAAGGTCACCTTTTTCTGATCCTGTCATAGAAAATTTCAATATGCATTGAACTTCTGTTAAGAGGTCACCTGTCTTATAAGGCCACTTATTCTTTCTCTCAAATGTGACCTCTTAATACAGGTTTGACTGTATTTCCTATTATTTGGTTTCGGTAAAATATTTCGAGGAAATAAATTAGCGGTAAGGTATTTTACACTATTTACATTGTTTATATATTTTTATCATATTGCAGATTAAAAGCTGCAGAGGAAATTATAAATAAAAGCCAGAAGAAGGTGACAGATTTAGAGAATGAGGGTCATGACCTGAAAGTAACAGTTGAGAAAAAAGAACATGCTATCAAGGCTTTAACAGAGGAAACGGATGACTATCTCCCTAGGTATGTGTAACTTATAGCACATAGTGTTTGTCTAGACTCTCCAAATGTATTATAACAAGATGAGGTAGGAAATGATATGTGTCTCGTAGTAATACAGTTTACACAACTCACTCGACATGAATATACCGATGAAATATGTTCATGATATGTGTACCTGTATTTCATAAGCAATAGCACAAGGCATTTGCCTAGACCCTCCCATATGTATTATTACAAGATATACAATTTAGGATTTCGGATTACTGACCACCAATTTGTCAAGCTTAATAATTTCATTGACAATTGTCCAAAATACAGATATAGCTAGCAAATATTTCTTAATATATTACATCGTAAATTAAAAAATAGTAAATTATCAACACTACATAAGCAACATTACCTCGTATATGAATTATTGCCGGGTTTGTAGCTAGAGTAACACGACGGGTGCCACTAGTGGAGCACACACACGTCCACACGCACACACTCGCGCGTTTAAGTGTTGTCTGTTTTTTGCCGGAGGAAAATACAGGAATGAAGATATGTTATTTAGTGCCTACGATGCTTTTTAGGAATAACCGCCATTGACACTTTGACCTGGTGAAAATTAATAATGTTTGCAAAACTATTTTGTAGGTTAAGTAGTATTACTGGTGATACGGGTACCCAAGCCATTCCTGCTCTTTGTGATCCGAATCGTCCAATGAAAATTGCAGAAAGGTTTGGTGAGCTGTATGATAATGAATGGAAGGATGTGATTGACCGTACGGACGAGGTGAAGGCATTTTATCCTGATATAAAAACTGCAGAGATAGAAGAAGTAATCATACGTCATCTATACCAGTTATTGATGGTACGTTTACGTTTAAGATCAAGTTAATTCACTGATATCAGTGTGTTAATGCATATTGGACATTTACGACCACTATAAATATATATAATGATATAGGTAGGTAATGTGTTAATTCATGCATTGTGGTTCACCAATGAACGATGTCGGAAATGCTTTATGTTATATCAACAGAGTTTAATACCGTAATCACTATTTTCCCTTAGAACAGTTTGAAGATACTAAACTGACAAAAGCATAGATATCACAACTAATCTGAAATAACTTTCATCAGGTACTATCGGAATCA
>MJUT01020453.1:126562-137540 GCA_002080005.1 Gigantidas platifrons | reverse complement strand
TAGTGCAGACGAAAAGCAGTAACTCACGTTTTACAATCCGGTATAAATCCTTTCAAATGTTGGAAGCCATTGTTAAAATACACAGCAGCAAATGAAATCTGTCATCTGATTGGTTAATATTTCTCACGGCAGGGTAAGTGTTTTTGCTTATTCGTAACACATAAGAAATATTGTAAATGATTTTTAGGTATATTATAATCATATAAAATTACTTCTAAAAGTAATTCTCACTGGAATTTTTTTAAAGCGTATATTTCAAGCGTTATCAGAATGTGGGCGTGTCGTGAGAAATATTAACCAATCAGATGACAGATAATTTTCATTTGCTGCTGTGTATTTTCAACAATGGCTTCCAACATTTGAAAGGATTTATACCGGACTGTAAAACGTGAGTTACTGCTTTTATTGTTGAAAGTGACGTTAAACACCATACAACCAAACCAAACCATTTTACAATTGAACATTGAAACACTCCTCCCTGAATGTGTTATCATTACATTACAGTAACAAAGAACACGACTGTCGTGATAGACGAAATTATGAAGAAGAACACAAACAGACACCTGTCAAAGAAAGCCACAACACGTTTCCATGTTGATTTCTCGCCGATCTTCACTTTTGCTATTCGTGGCATCCGTTGTGTTACTCTTGGTAATGGTAAAAGAAAAGACAGTTTCTCCGTTCCAGTGTATCCCCCATACCAAAAAGACTGAAAAATCGAATTGCCTTTAGAATGGGATGGAAATGAGTGAGTCGTTTATGGAGAATACCGCACTACTCGCACATGAGAGACAAATACAAAAACAATGTTAGTGAATTAAAAACTTAACTGTGGACTATGTAGCTAGTTTTTAAATACCGATGTAGGGGGAAAACTGAATTTGTTATCATTACATTACAGTAACAAAGAACACGACTGTCGTGAAAGACGAAATTATGAAGAACACAGACACCTGTCAAAGAAAGCCACAACACGTTTCCATGTTGATTTCTCCCCGATCTTCACTTTTGCTGTTTGTGGCACCCGTTGTGTTACTCTTGGTATAAGAAAAGTCAAAGAGAAGACAGTTTCAACGTTCCAGTATATCCCCCCCATACTAAACAAATTTACTGAAAATCAATTTGCCTTTAGAACGTGATGCAAATGAATACCACACTACTCGCACATGAGAGGCAAATAATATTAATATGGTTTTGAAATGCCGATGTAGGGGAAATAACTCTATTTTACCAGTCTGTTCCGAAATGAAATAAACTGTATGATAGAGTATAATTATTGTCCTATGTAAGAGTTTGAGAGCACCTATGTATAAAACCCCCTCTTAATAATTCTTGCCCAAAAAATCATTAAAAACCGTCTATTGGGCGTCTCGCATTTAAAAGTGATTATAATTTTCTATGCCAAATAACCTATGTAAAGTTACTTTTTTACTCTTAACTTATGAGAACAACGTGTAAAATGTAAGAATTAGTAAAACGAAAATGCATTAAATTTTTTTCAATGTATTATAATAAAACATTAATATCTTCATAACACTGTATTAGTTACCTATTGGATTATGATATGATGATGCTAGGTCGATCACTGATTTTGGTTAGTTTAGTTGGTTTATGGTGTTTAACGCCACTTTCAACAATATTTCAGTTGTATCGTGGCGGTCAGTTTTATTGGTGGAGGATATTGAAGTACCCGGAGAAAACCACTGATCTGTCGCACGTCACTGATAAACTTTATCACATAATGTTGTATTGAGTACAACATGTGAAATATGAGAATGAATTAAATTTTGTTTTTAATGTATTGTAATCAAACATTAATATCTTCAGAACACTATTGTAATTTTTGCAAAAGTAACAGTATTGATGATGAATTTCATTTCTTTTTGCATTGCCAAAGAAATACAAATATCAGAAATAATTTTTTATCCGATTTTGACTCTACAAATTCTGAAATTGACAAAATGAAATGCATTCTGAATCCAACAGATTTTCGACAGGTTCAAAGTCTTGGCTCCTTTTTGAAGAGTTCAGTGGAACTGAGGACAAGGGACCCTCCGACTAACAAACCAGGTCATTGATTTGTAATGTATGTCATTACTATGTTTATTTGTGTTTGTTATTTTGTCGCAAGCTTTATGTTTGGTTATATGACAATATAAATTATTAATTGTTAACGTTATGGATTATGATTAGATGATGGTTCGACGATAACTGATTTATATGAAAGTGGTTCATAATGGAACCCTTTTGGAAAATAATAGATAATTCACTAACCATTCTATTTAAACAAGGTCATGGATGGTCATTTGTTAATACCGTTGACTTCTAACAACAAACTTGTACGAGTGCACTGGCGTACGTCTTCGCTCCCCGGTATTCACTAGAGATACCAATCAAGTCAAATTAGTTATAGCTGTTCGGGTTTTCGACTCCCATTCTTTGTATTGTATTGTCAAGGTATAACTGAAAACTGCTTCGGATGTCAATAAAACACTAACAATGTCATATAACTATAACCCTCTATTCAGGACTGGCCTTAAGAGGTTCTGGGACAATTAATTTTCTGTAAAGCGTGCAGTGTGTTGTTGTGTATACTTGAACAGCAGAGAGTAGATAACTCCAGCGTGGGGCCCACTTGTTCTCTGTAAAGTCAGTAGTGTGCTGTTGTGTATACTTGTACAGCAGAGAGTAGATAACTCCAGCGTGGGGCCCAATTGTAAGTAATTGATCCAATTAGCTTAAGGCCGCCCTTCCTTTATTTAGATTATTATTATGCTGATATTTACATGTAAGTTCAGGTTGTTTGACACTTGATATATAAAATTAAAATGCTGAAGAAAAATAATAAAATCATGCATAGCAAGAGATAATGCATCAACATGTTTTAGTCTCTTCTACCAAATAGTTTAAAGAGATGGATTTCCATGCTTACCGAAAAGAAGGACCAGTTAAATGTGAATGGTACTAACAGAGAACAGGCCAACGTTTTGCTAAGATGTCTATAATTACCTATACTTTATCTTTATTTTCCAGACAATGTATCCACACAAAAGTTCCCCCCATCTTCCCACCAGTTCGGTGTGTTTGTAAAATAGCACTATGCTTAATCCATCAATACTACTTTCATTGGTACAGGGGTTATCGATGTTAATTTCATACTAATAACGCTGTTCGAACGGTTATATGTGAAGGCTTCCATTTTACTCACGTGTGGAAAGCACTTTTGCATGACTGCATCATTTCATTAAGAGGGAAATTTTCTATTAATAAAACTAGTTTAATCCCGCCACTTGTTGTTGAAATGCCTGTACCAAGACAAGAAAGTGAGCGGTTATGTATTTGTGTACTACATTAACCACAGTAGATTAATTGTCTTACAATATGGTGTCACATCTTGCACGTTTATCTTTATTTTGTCATTTGTTGGAGCATTATGAAAAGGGCATACTTTCTTTAACGGTTAGCAATTACTATGTCTAGATTCTGATCAAATCTTCATAAAATAATATCATGTGCTCAGAAGTATCTGAGGCACCATACCCATGTTTCAGTTTCCACAAAAGGGTGTTTGTGTGAAGTGCTCAGTGGTATTTGAGTCAAAGTTAAAATGTTGTTGCACAGTGGTGTCTTGCAGTTAATTTGTTATTTCACTATTTGCTAAAGAGTACATATATATCCGAGTAATTATTGACAGTATACCAGGCTAACAAGTTAAATCATCCGGACATGCTATGGTATACTCTTGCGCAAGTATGTGCAAAGCACAGTTATAGTCCAGTCATACACAGACATGTAACAAATTTGCACTAGCATGTACAAACGCAGTTGTGTTGTGACTCTGTACTTGTACGCTTAAAAACTCAATGACCCAATTCAAATTATTCGAACCTTTAACATATATTTTTGTTGGTTACTAATTATGCTCACATGCCAAAAAGTACTATTGTTAAGGTACAAGGGTTTAAATCTAAAAAATGTGTTCCAAATCCTGAATTTCATATTTGTTTTTGTCTGTTTTCATATTTAGCTCAGCACCTTTAGTGTAAAATGGCTCCTCCTAAGAAACGACGAAGAACGTTTAGCCCACAGGATACGTCACATACAGCTGAAGCATCATCACAGGCAGCTTAGAATGTTACATCGCGTCCAATAAGACATAGACATTCTAGATATTCACGGCCAGATTCAGTTGTCAACAATTAGCCATTGGAACACGAGTGCTAACAATAGTGGTACTGTAACTTCAGATTCTCTATATGTGTTGCCTCCCGAATTTGTGCTGGACCACGAAAAACTTGCAACAGAAATTGTTAAACAACAACATATAAGACAGTCAAATATATCTGGGATACAGTAACAACTGAATATATTCCCAGTTTATCAACATCAACAAACCAAGATTTGAATCAGTCAACACATTTGATGAAAACACAGTTGTATAGTCCTGCTACATGTCTTCCAGTGCAAACAACAGAGACAAATCTGAATACAAATATTCATCAATTGTTCGACAACATCTTGATACAAGACAACAATGAGTCAACAGCTACATGTTCATCAGATAGATCCTAATTTAATTTATCGAAAGGTATGCCTTCGGAGGCACGTGTGGGACATAGAATAAAGTTTTTAAAACAATTGGGCTGATGATTTGATTGACCTAAAAGTTTTACTCCCTGGGAATATCAGTCCTGTAGACCCATGGGTAATTAAATTGTCTCCAAATTCATTTATTGTTCACCAAATTCAGACAGATGTGGACTCATTAAATCAGGAACAGGTTAGGCCATTATTATCATTTCAAGAATGGGCAGAATGTTTCTACATCTTTATAGCAAAATATATGCAAAAATATCCGAAAGAGGCCCCACATTTGTTGAAGTATAGTTTCTACTATCAAAGAAATGCATGTAATGAAAGGGGTAGTAGCTTTCCATTATTCTGATTTATGGTTCCGGGACTTGCGTAAAGGCAATCGTCAACCTTGGCATAAGCCTTTGGATTAATTGTACACTTGAGCCCTTCACATAACGTCCAATTTTATCAAGGTCGCAACAATGCTCTGGGTAGGAACAATCGGTCACTGCGGCCCTTTCGGCCAAGCTTCTCCAGGGATAAAGTCTGCTTTGCCTACAATAGGAAAGAGTATTGCGAGGTTTCAACAGACACGTATGTAAGATCAGTATGGGGCACCCATCCACTCACAAGCTGCTCTCGTAGAGCAACCTGCATCAAAGAACAAGTTTTTCCAAGCTACTCAATTTGCCCATTCCAGTAAAAAGGGACGTCATCAATCAGAAGTTAATCGGGTATAACACAGCTTTCCGTACCTGTTTAGTTTCTGGGTTTCAATATGGTTTTACTTGTGCGTTTTTAAAAGAATTTTGGACAAAATTTCAGATTTTAATGAAGGAATTGGGTATCGAAACCAAAAATACATATAGAACTTGGATATAAGATAGATGATAAAAACTCTTGTATTAAATATTGTGTTACTTGTAGGATTTTCCATCTACAAATCGTATTATATATCTGAACAGAAAACAAAGTGTATTAATGTTGATAGACTATTTGTCAATGAATATATTAAAAGAATAAAAGAAAATAAAACACTTCAAAAGTATACATTTTTAATTAAAGTAATAAATTATATACAAAATGTAAAATAAATAAATGTTTCTAAAAGTTATTAACTATACATTGTACTTAGTTTGTATATCTTTCATGTAATTCTTATTATAACCCTGGATAATCAGAAGAAGATGTAATAGGGAAACATCAAAAGAAGCTTGGACTGTTCGGGTGTTAACTGTAACAAGCATTTGAATAAAATATATCACGTTGTTAAAAAAAACTATTCTAAAGTTATTTTTTACTTATGGGATAGAAGTGGATTCAGAAAAATGGAATGTCGTCTTCCACAAGACAAGATTGTCAAAATGAATACTGCACTAATATCAGCTATGCATAGAACGAAAATCACCTTGTGATCTCGTTAGTCCCTAATAGGTTTACTAATTTTGAATACATGGTTGTCTGCCCCGGACGAGCATTTTTACTTCGCTTAATTGACATTTCAGTGAATATTGTTAACCCTTTTCATTTTATAAGACTTACATGTGAAACGAGAGTTGATTTGCAGGCATGGCAAGTCTTTTATTGAAACTTTTAACGGGAAATCGGTTTTCTTTGCAGATACTAGGGTCACTTCTGACCATTTAAAGCTATTTACTGATGCTTCAGATTCATTAGGATATGCAGCAGTGCTTGGAAGTTTATGGTTTGTAAAGGCTTGACCATCACATCTTCAACGCTATAAAATAGCTGTCAATGAGTTATTTCCCATCGTATTTGCATTGGAAATTTGGGGGGACAGCTTCAAATATGTATAGCTATTATTTCTTTGTGATAATCAAGCGTACATAGAAGTGATAAACAAACAATGAACTTGATCCGTAGATTGGTGTTGGCTGCTTTGAAATTTAATGTTGTTATCCGAGCTAAGCACATCGCTGGGAAACGTAATATTATTGTTGACCAGTTATCTCGTTTTCAATTTGAGAAAGCCAGGTCAGTAGCTCCGTGGCTTTGCCAAGAACAAACTGTAATTCCAGATCAGTCTTTAATAATTTAAGTGAACAGACTCTCCATTTGTTGATACACTCACTATTTGCCATCTGCAAGTAGAGGATACAGACATAGTTGGAAATTGTTGTTAAACTTTTATCAAAGGGTAGCTATAACACTTCCATTGTAAGTATATAATGTATGCAATTGTATATGCTATATATTCGGGCTTGCATATAGTCCCACGACTATTGTTTCTCATAAATCAGCTATTAGTTATATTCAAAATCTTGGATATCCAGGACCCCACTACCTCTTTTTTAATCAGGATATTACTTAAAGGCTGTAACAACTTGCAGCCCAATAGATATTGTCGTCTACCAATTACCAAAGACTTCTTAATTAAAATATTAAATAGTTTAAATTCCTGCATCCCAGAACACTCAAATCGCATATTGTTAAAAGAAATATTTTACTTGCATTTGTTGCTTTTCTAAGATTTGGAGAAATTTTGATTCGCAATACGCTCATAAATATATATGCACACAAGTAATTATATAAACATGCGAATACTTCAAGTACACATCGACGACTTTCAGGATTTTCAGGTTGAACTGAAGTTACTTTACAGAAGAGTGTTAGTTAGGTCCTCATCAATCATGCCATTATCAGTTAGAGACAATAGTAGGGACTATTCTATATTTAAAGCGCGATGCTTCCTCGTTTAAGTTTGGATCGTATACACACAGTAGTCTATGGATTAAAAAATATCTTTTGTTGTTGTTTTTCGTTCATTTTGGTGGAGTTTGTTAGCGTAGAATAAGTATACAAGGAGTGCGAATACATTGTATGAATTTTAAAATTATCAGTTTCGTATTATTATACTTTACTATATAAACTAGATGGAAAATAATAGCAGTATTTTCTGTACGTGAAAAGAAACAACCCTCTTTTCCCGTTGCAATGTGCACGTCGGAAAAATATCGGTTTGGGTATCTGCGCGTGGGACGAAATAACCCCTAAGCTTTGGCACGCTTTTGCATGTCGATAAAATATCTAATTGTAAGGTCTCCATAACAGAGGCAGGGGGGTCTACTCTTAGATTCAAATATTATTTTTAATTCCATACCTCACTATTCGCTCAACCAAAATTTAAAGTGTGTCAATATTGTTTTATTAGTTTTGATCAAATTTGTGACTTACATTTAAACACTTTCAAGTTCTAAAAATGATGATCGTAAGTATTACAAAGACTACGTCTACTATCCCAGCGACAATAGATACCAACAATACCACGACAGGAAAAGATGGTCCAGATATTTGATGTTCCTCTGTAAAACAAATAAAACCACATCTATAGGACAAAGTACACTAACGTAAAGGTGCCATCGTCGCCGCGGTCGTAGGGTAATTTGAATAAACTCTGCCCATTCAATCAGGACTTATCATTCATCAGTAATGTTTTGAGCCATATGCCTGCATATGGTGAGGTGCACTCGATACAATGTTATGTGATAGCGTTTGTCACTATCTATGGAGAGAGGGTCGGTTAGATTTAGATCAACCAAAGATATGACTGAAATATTATCATACAACTAAATCCAACACAACCCAAATTCATTTAAAAGGACACAAATAATGTTAATGCATTTTTCATTTCAGATTAACATAATTTAGCAGTAAATCCAAAACCTGTAGTATCTCTAAGAGGAATTGTACATACCGGATTTGCAATATAGGTTATTTGTTATATGTTTATCTTCTATTAATACCGGGTGGCTCAGTGAATTAGGTAGTTGGATTACCTAACAACTCGTACAAGCCTATCACCAATACGGCGTGGGTTTTCAACTGGCTTTGTAAATTAAAAAAAGGGTGCACTCGACTCGCAGCTGCAAGTGATAAAGTTTACCAGTTGCTTGCCCATGGTCGATGGGTCTCACCGGGTACTCCGTCTTCTTCCACCACTAAAACTGGTCGCCATGATATTGCTGAAATATTGCTGAAAGTGGCGTTAAACACCAAAAATCAATCTTCTATTACTACAATTATTCTCCAGGGACCGTCGTGGTCGTGGTCGTGGTCGTGGTCGTGGTCGTATGGTAGTTGGATTTACAGCTACCAGTGCAATCGGGCCTATCACCAGCGAAGATGCCCCCGTATAGATTAATAAGTGCCAAAGGTATGATATGCATATTATCTTTTTCAAATTCAAATTCAAATACTTTATTGGATAAAGCACAGTAGATCACATGTATCTGTGTGATCCAATCTTTTTACCTGAACAGAAAAACAAAAAGAAAAAAAAAACGTACCAACAGGGGTAGGTATTATCTCAAAGTCAAAAACGCCTCTACCAAGAAGGTTGCAAGCGATGATGGTATAGTTCCGGAAATCTGTCTCATTCAACGGACCAAATTCAAAATTTATAGTATATCCTAGTGCATGGATTACTATGCTATGAAAACTGTCCAGGACAGTTGCATTTGTTATTTTGATTTCTTTTATTTGAATTTTTTCCGTTTTATCGTCTGCTGCAAAAACGTACACCTCCGTGGCAGGTTGATACCCATACAAGTGGAATATTAATGATGTCGTTTGCCCATCAACTCCAAATTGGGTTCTCTTGGTTTGCATAGCAAATACTGGTCGACCTACATAAATAAAAACAATTGTAATGGTCAATGAATATCGCTCCATCGTCTGTAACCCACGACTGATTTCTTACACCTGTTTCTCCTCCATCACAGGAAAATTAATTCCTTGAAAACATTTATAAGCACTAGTCTTTTTCATTGGACTTGCAACAAAATTCATGGAAGATATCCATTAGTGAAACTGATTCATGTGGATAAAAAGAATGATTGGCCTTTTTGATTTACGGCTTTTAAGGCATCTTTAAACCTTTGTTAATCAAACGTGGGCTTAAAGACGATGGGAAATCTATGATTTTTAGATGTAAATATAATATCTATTTAGTGACATTTCGATAGATGCTTTATTGCTTATAATACATACCGGTATATTTCGAGTTATCCGTATTATACTAAAGATCATATCATACTTCGAGTTATCCGTATTATACTAACGACCATATCATATTTCGAGTTATCCAAGTAAATGACCCTTTAAAGCTTGTGAAAATGGGATTATACTGTTTATAAAAACGTGTCAAAGGTAAGAAAAAATATTGATCTACTGATTTCAGCGTCCTGTTTGAACATTATATCAACTTCACATGAGACTTATATAAATTATATATGATAAGAAGACGTAACTAATAGATTAAGCCAAAACGAATAAGACTCGTATAAAACAATCATGATGATATTTATATGGTTTGAATCACCAAAAAATATGTATTACATGGACTTACTTTCTACTCTAAGAACATATTCTCCCATTTGCACCACTCTACCGTTACTATTTAAAACACCGTTACTAACATGGCACACATATACTCCATTATCTTGATAGCTTTTTAATTTAGATTTAGTTTGTATAATGAGCGTTCCATTATCGAAGCCATCAATGTAGCGTATATGTTCTCCGAACATCGACTTATGTTCCCATCTGGAAAAGGTATATGATGTGGGTACTCCTTGAGCAAGACAATCCAATCTGGTCTTCCCAAAATGACTGGATACAGCTATAACGTTCACCTCAGGTGGGTCTGTTAAAATATAAATAAATGGAAGGTTTTCTCAATATAAGGATAAATATCTCAATTTTATTTAGCGAAAATGGAATTATTTTGAAAGTATATTATAATTACTGTGAGAGTATTTTTTCCGTTGGCATCAATTTTCGTCGTTTCTTCAAAATTAATTGATCCATGGATTCTTGAATTTGTGGTTTCAAACACTAGACAACACTCAATTGGGAAATTGTTTTTCGTTAGATTTTAATTTTCGTACTTTAAGTGAACCACGAAATCAGCGAAAATTAGAACCCCACGATTAATAATGATTTCAGAGTATGTTATAAAAAGACGGTTTACGTTCACAAAACTTCCTAAGATATACACAATTCATCGATAATAACTGTATATTTAACATTAGAAGTTAATTAATTATGCATCGAATACCGATGCCGATGTTTAACAAAAACGGAATTGTACTACTTGTTGTCAACAAATGTAGTAGTAGGTACATTTAATAGTTCTGTTAAAACTATATTTCGTCAGTGATAATGTGTGTAATAATTATATTTCGTCAGTGATAATGTTACTGTTAATGATATTTCGTCATTAATTATGTTAGTACTAATTATATTTCGTCAGTGATCAAGTTACTATTAATTATATTTCGTAATTGATCATATTAGTACTAATTATATTTCGTCATTGATCATTTCGTCAGTGATAATGTAACTACTAATTATATTTCGTAAGTGAGCATATTAGTGCTAA
>MJUT01020453.1:43729-61517 GCA_002080005.1 Gigantidas platifrons | reverse complement strand
TTTTGAAGAGTTCAGTGGAACTGAGGACAGGGGACCCTCAGACTAACAAACCAGATCATTGATTTGTAATGTATGTCATTACTATGTTTATTTGTGTTTGTTATTTTGTCACAGGCTTTATGTTTGGTTATATGACAATACAAATTATTAATTATTAACGTTATGGATTATGATTAGATGATGGTTCGACGATAACTGATTTATATGAAAGTGGTTCATAATGGAACCCTTTGGATAATAATAGATACTTCACTAAGCATTCTATTTAAACAAGGTCATGGATGGTCATTTGTTAATACCGTTGACTTCTAACAACAAACTTGTACGAGTGCACTGGCGTAGGTCTTCGCTTCACTAGAGACACCAATCAAGTCAAATTAGTTATAGCTGTTCGGGTTTTCGACTCCCATTCTTTGTATTGTATTGTCAAGGTATAACTGAAAACCTGCTGCTTCGGATGCCAATAAAACACTAACAATGCCATATAACCATAACCCTCTATTCAGGACTGGCCTTAAGAGGTGCTGGGACAATTAGTTTTCTATAAAGCCTGCAGTGTGTTGTTGTGTATACTTGAACAGCAGATAGTAGATAACTCCAGCGTGAGGCCCACTTGTTCTCTGTAAAGCCTGCAGTGTGTTGTTGTGTATACTTGAACAGCAGAGAGTAGATAACTCCAGCGTGAGGCCCACTTGTTCTCTGTAAAGTCAGTAGTGTGTTATTGTGTATACTTGAACAGCAGAGAGTAGATAACTCCAGCGTGAGGCCCACTTGTTCTCTGTAAAGTCAGTAGTGTGTTGTTGTGTATACTTGTACAGCAGAGAGTAGATAACTCCAGCGTGAGTCCCACTTGTTCTCTGTAAAGCCTGCAGTGTGTTGTTGTGTATACTTGTACAGCAGAGAGTAGATAACTCCAGCGTGAGGCCCACTTGTTCTCTGTAAAGTCAGTAGTGTGTTGTTGTGTATACTTGTACAGCAGAGAGTAGATAACTCCAGCGTGAGGCCCACTTGTTCTCTGTAAAGTATGTAGTGTGTTGTTGTGTATATTTGAACAGCAGAGAGTAGATAACTCCAGCGTGGGGCCCACTTGTTTTCTGTAAAGTCTGTAGTGTGTTGTTGTGTATACTTGTACAGCAGAGAGTAGATAACTCCAGCGTGGGGCCCACTTGTTCTCTGTAAAGTCAGTAGTGTGTTGTTGTGTATACTTGTACAGCAGAGAGTAGATAACTCCAGCGTGAGGCCTACTTGTTCTCTGTAAAGTCAGTAATGTGTTGTTGTGTATACTTGAACAGCAGAGAGTAGATAACTCCAGCGTGAGGCCCACTTGTTCTCTGTAAAGCCTGCAGTGTGTTGTTGTATATACTTGAACAGCAGAGAGTAGATAACTCCAGCGTGGGGCCCACTTGTTCTCTGTAAAGTCAGTAGTGTGTTGTTGTGTATACTTGAACAGCAGAGAGTAGATAACTCCAGCGGGGGGCCCACTTGTTCTCTGTAAAGTCAGTAGTGTGTTGTTGTGAATACTTGTACAGCAGAGAGTAGATAACTCCAGCGTGGGGCCCAATTGTAAGCAATTGATCCAATTAGCTTAAGGCCGCCCTTCCTTTATTTAGATTATTATTATGCTGATATTTACATGTAAGTTCAGGTTGTTTGACACTTGATATATAAAATTAAAATGCTGAAGAAAAATAATAAAATCATGCATAGCAAGAGATAATGCATCAAAATGTTTTAGTCTCTTCTACCAAATAGTTTAAAGAGATGGATTTCCAGGCTTACCGAAAAGAAGGACCAGTTAAATGTGAATGGTTCTAACAGAGAACAGGCCAACGTTTTGCTAAGATGTCTATAATTCCCTATACTTTATCTTTATATTCAAGACAATGTATCCACACAAAAGTTCCCCCCCAGCTGCCCACCAGTTGGGTGTGTTTGTAAAATAGCACTATGCTTAATCCATCAATACTACTTTCATTGGTACAGGGGTTATCGATGTTAATTTCATACTAATAACGCTGTTCGAACGGTTATATGTGAAGGTTTCCATTTTACTCACGTGTGGAAAGCACTTTTGCATGACTGCATCATTTCATTAAGAGGGCAAATTTCTATTAATAAAACTAGTTTAAACCCGCCACTTGTTGTTGAAATGCCTGTACCAAGGCAAGAAAGTGAGTGGTTATGTATTTGTGTACTACATTAACCACAGTAGATTAATTGTCTTACAATGTGGTGTTACATCTTGCACGTTTATCTTTATTTTGTCATTTATTGGAGCATTATGAAAAGGGCATACTTTCTTTAACGGTTAGCAATTGTTATGCCTAGATTTTTATCAAATCTTCATAAAAAAAATAACATGCTCTCAGCAGTATCTGAGGCACCATATGCATGTTTCAGTTTCCACAAAAGGGTGTTTGTGTGAAGTGGTCAGTGGTATCTGAGTCAAAGTTAAAATGTTGTTGCACAGTGGCATTTTTCAGTTAATTTGTTATTTCACTATTTACTAAAGAGTACATGTATGTCCGATTAATTATTCACAGTATACCAAGCTAACAAGTTAAATCATCCGGACATGCTATGGTATACTCTTGCACATGTATGTGCAAAACACAGTTATAGTGTGGCTTTTTCTGAGTCCAGTCATACACAGACATGTAAAATAATTATACTAGTATGTGCAAACCCCTCTTGTGTTGTGACTCTGTACTGAGTACTTGTACGCTTAAAAGCTCAGTGAACATATAACACATATTTTGTTGGTTATTAACCATGCTCATATGCTAAAAAGTACTATTGTTAAGATACAAGGGTTGAAATCTAAAAAATGTTCAAAATTCTGAATTTAATGTTTGTTTTTGTCTGTTTTCATATTTAGCTCAATAACTTTAGTGCCCTATGACTCCTCCTAACGTCTAACCCACAGGATACGTGACATACAGCTGATGCATCATCACAGGCAGCTTAGAATGTTACATTGCGTCCAATAAGACAGAGACATTCTAGATATTCACGGCCAGATTCAGTTGTCAACAATTAACCATTGGAACATTCTACGAGTGCTAACAATAATGGTACTGTAACATCAGATTCTCTATACTTGTTGCCTCCCAAATTTGTGCTTGACTACGAAAAACTTGCAAGAGAAATTGTTAAACAACAAAATATTAGACAGTCAAATGTACCTGGGAACAGGTCAAATGTTACAAATACAATAACAACTGAATATATTCCTAGTTTATCAACATCAACAAACCAAGATTTGAATTAGTCAACACATTTGATGGAAACACAGTTGTATAGTCCTGCTACATGTCCTCCAGTGGAAACAACAGAGACAAATCTGAATACAAATATTCATCAATTGTTCGATAACATCTTGATGCAAGACAACAATGAGTCAACAGCTACATGTTCATTAGATAGATCATAATTTAATTTATCGAAATGTATTCCTTCGGGGGCACATGTGGGACATAGAATAAAGTTTTTTAAAAATGGGCTGATGATTTGATTGATCTAAAAGTTTTACTCCCTGGGAATGTCAGTCCTGTAGACCCATGGCTAAATAAATTGTCTCCAAATTCATTTACTGTTCAAATTCAGACAGATGTGGACTCATTAAATCAGGAACAGGTTAGGCCATTTTTATCATTTCAAGAATGGGCAGAATGTTTCTACATCTTTATACCAAAATATATGCAAAAATATCCGAAAGAGGCCCAACATTTGTTGAAGTATATTTTCTACTATCAAAGAAATACATGTAATGAAAGGGGTAGTAGCTTTCCATTATTCTGATTTATGGTTCCGGGACTTGCGTAAAGGCAGTCGTCACTCTTGACATAAGCCTTTGGATTAATTGTACAAAAGAGCCCTTCATAGAACATCCAATTTTCATCAAGGTCGCACCAATGCTCTGGATAGGAACAATCGGTCACAGCGGCCCTTTCGACGAAACTTCTCCAGGGATAAAGTCTGCGTTGCCTACAATAGGAAAAATATTGCGAGGTTTCTACATGCCCATACAGACACGTATGTAAGATCAGTAGGGGCACCCATCCACTCCCAAACTGCCCTCGTAGAGCAACCTGTATAAAATAACAAGTTTTTCCAAGCTACTCATTTTGCCCAGCCCAGTAAAAAGGGACGTCTTCAATCAGAAGTTAAACGGGTACAACACAGCTTTCCGTAACTATTTAATTTCTGGGTTTCAATATGGTTTTACGTGTGTGTTTTTAAAAGAATTTTGGACAAAATTTCAGATTTTAATGAAGGAATTGGGTATCGAAACCAAAAATACTTTGAAACATATAGAACTTGGATATAAGATAGATGATAAAAACTATCTTGTATTAAATATTATGTTAATTGTAGGGTTTTCCATCTACAAATCGTATTATATATCTGAACAGAAAACAAAGTGTATTAATGTTGATAGACTATTTGTCAATGAATATATTAAAAGAATAAAAGAAAATAAAACACTTCAAAAGTATACATTTTTAATTAAAGTAATAAATTATATACAAAATGCAAAATAAATAAATGTTTCTAAAAGTTATTAACTATACATTGTACTTCGTGTGTATATCTTTCATGTAATTCTTATTATAACCCTGAATAATCAGAAGAAGATGTAATAGGGAAACATCAAAAGAAGCTTGGACTTTTCGGGTGTTAATTGTAACAAGCATTTGAATAAAATATATCACGTTGTTAAAAAAAACTATTCTAAAGTTATTTTGTATTTATGGGATAGACGTGGATTCAGAAAAATGGAATGTCGCCTTCCACAAGACAAGATTGTCAAAATCAATACTGCACTAATCTCAGCTATGCATAGAACGAAAATCACCTTGTGATATCGTCAGTCCCTAATATGTTTGCTTAATTTTGAATGCATGGTTTTCTGCCCCGGACGAACATTTTTACTTCGCTTAATTGACATTACAGTGAATATTGTTAACCCGTTTCATTTTATAAGGCTTACATGTGAAACGAGAGTTGATTTGCAAGCATGGCAAGTCTTTTATTGAAACTTTTAACGGGAAATAGGTTTTCCTTGCAGACACTAGGGTCACTTCTGATCATTTAAAACTATTTACTGATGCTTCAGATTCATTAGGATATGCAGCAGTGTTTGGAAGTTTATGGTTTGTAAAGGCTTGGCCATCACATCGTCAACACAATAGACAAGAAGTTATTTCCCATCATACTTGTATTGAAAATTTGGGGGGAAAGCTTCAAAAATGCATAGCTATTATTTCTTTGTGATAATCAAGCGTTCGTTGAAGTGATAAACAGACAATGAAATTGATCCGTAGATTGGTGTTGGCTGCTCTGAAATTGAATGTTGTTATCCGAGCTAAGCACATCGCTGGGAAACGTAATATTATTGTTGACCAGTTATCTCGTTTTCAATTTGAGAAAGTCAGGTTAGTAGCTCCGTGGCTTTGCCAAGAACAAATTGCAATTCCAGACAAGTCTTTAATAATTTAAGTGAACAGACTCTCCATTTGTTGATACACTCACTATTTCCCATCTGTAAGTAGAGGATACAGACATAGTTAGAAATTGTTGTTAAACTTTTATCAGAGGGTAGCTATAACACTTCCATTGTAAGTATTTAATGTATGCAATTTTATATGTTATTTATTCGAGCGTGCATATACTAGTAGTTCCTCGACTATTGTTTCTTATAAATCAGCTATTAGTTATATTCAAAATCTTGGATATCCAGGACCCCACTACCTATTTTTTAATCAGGAATATACTTAAAGGCTGTAACAACTTGCAGCCCAATAGAGATTGTCGTCTACCAATTACCAAAGACTTCTTAATTAAAATATTAAATAGCTGAAATCCCTGCATCCCAGAACACTCAAATCACATATTGTTAAAAGAAATATTTTACTTGCATTTGTTGCTTTTCTAAGATTTGGAGAAATTTTGATTTGCAATACGCTCATAAATATATATGCACACAAGTAATTATATAAACATGCGAATACTTCAAGTATACATCGACGACTTTCAGGATTTTTAGGTTGAACTGAAGTTACTTTACAGAAGAGTGTTAGTTAGGTCCTCATCAATCATGCCGTTATCAGTTAGGGACAATAGTAGGAACTATTCTATATTTAAAGCGCGATGCTTCCTCGTTTAAGTTTGGATCGTATATACACACAGTAGTCTATGTATTAACAAATATCTTTTGTTGTTGTTTTTCGTTCATTTTGGTGGAGTTTGTTAGCGTAGAATAAGTATACACAGAATGCGAATACATTGTATGTTGAATTTTAAAGTTTTCAGTTTCATATTATTATACTTTTAGCTTAAGCATATTTTTATTTGCTAAATATAACAAAAAGGGATCGGACACAACTTTTTCCAACTTATGAAGTCTTCTCCCGAATACAATTATTTACAATACTAGTATGTAGTAGCATGCGCAATAAAATGATATAATATGTATATAATATGCATAGAGATAAATACTATAAATAATTATCATACTTTACTATATAAACTATATGGAAAATAATAACAGTATGTTCTGTACGTGAAAAGAAATAGCCCTCTTTTCGCGTTGCAATATGCACGTCGAAAAAATATCGGTTTGGGTATCTGCGCGTGGGACGAAATAACCCCTAAGCTTTGACACGCTTTTGCATGTCGATAAAATATCTAATTGTAAGGTCTCCATAACAGAAGCAGGGGGGTCTACTCTTAGATTCAAATATTATTTTTAATTCCATACCTCAATATTCGCTCAACCAAAATTTAAAGTGTGTCAATATGGTTTTATTAGTTTTGATCAAATTTGTGACTTACATTTAAACACTTTCAAGGTCTAAAAATGATGATCGTAAGTATTACAAAGACTACGTCTACTATCCCAGCGACAATAGATACCAACAATACCACGACAGGAAAAGATGGTCCAGATGTTTTATGTTCCTCTGTAAAACAAATAAAACCACATCTATAGGACAAAGTACACTACCGTAAAGGTGTCATCGTCGCCGCGGTCGTAGGGTAATTTGAATAAACTCTGTCCATTCAATCAGGACTTATCATTCATCAGTAATGTTTTGAGCCACATGCCTGCATATGGTGAGGTGTACTCGATACAATGTTATGTGATAGCGTTTGTCACTATCTATGGAGAGAAGGATCGGTTAGATTTAGATCAACCAAAGATATGACTGAAATATTATCATACAACTAAATCCAACACAACCCAAATTCATTTAAAAGGACACAAATAATGTTAATGCATTTTTCATTTCAGATTAACATAATTTAGCAGTAAATCCAAAACCTGTAGTATCTCTAAGAGGAATTGTACATACCGGATTTGCAATATAGGTTATTTGGTATATGTTTATCTTCTATTAATAACGGGTGGCTCAATGAGTTAGGTAGTTGGATTACCTAACAACTCTTACAAGCATATCACCAATACGGCGTGGGTTTTCAACTGGCTTTGTAAATTACAAAAAGGGTGCACTCGGCTCGCAGCTGCAAGTGATAAAGTTTACCAGTTGCTTGCCCATGGTCGATGGTTCTCTCCGGGTACTCCGGTTTCTTACACCACTAAAACTGGTCGCCATGATATAGCTGAAATATTGCTGAAATTGGCGTTAAGCACCAAAAATCAATCTTCTATTACTACAATTATTCTTCAGGGACCGTCGTGGTCGTGGTCGTATGGTAGTTGGATTTACAGCTACCAGTGCAATCGGGCCTATCACCAGCGAAGATGCCCCCGTATAGATTAATAAGTGCCAAAGGTATGATATGCACATTATCTTTTTCAAATTCAAATTCAAATACTTTATTGGATAAAGCACAGTAGATCACATGTATCTGTGTGATCCAATCTTTTTACCTGAACAGAAAAACAAAAAGAATAAAAAAAAACGTACCAACAGGGGTAGGTATGATCTCAAAGTAAAAAACACCTTTACCACCTCTATTGTAAGCAATGATGGTATAGTTCCGGAAATCCATCTCCTTCAACCGACTAAATTCAAAATTTATAGTATATCCTATTGCATGGATTACTACGTCATGAAAACTGTCTAGAACAATTGCATTTTTTATTTTGATTTCGTTTATTTGAATTTCTTCCGTTTTATCGTCTGTTGCAAAAACGTACACCTCCGTGGCAGGTTGATACCCATACAAGTGAAATATTAATGATGCCGTTTGCCCATCAACTCCAAATTGGGTTCTCTTGGTTTGCATAGCAAATACTGGTTGACCTACATAAATAAAAACAATTTTAATGGTCAATAAATTTCTCTCCATCGTCTGTAACCCACGACTGATTTCTTACACCTGTTCTCCTCCATCACAGGAAAATGAATTCCTTGAAAACATTTGTAAACACTAGTCTTTTTCATTGGTTTTGCAACAAAATTCATGGACGATATCCATTAGTGAAACTGATTCATGTGGATGGAGAATGATTGGCCTTTTTGATTTACGGGCTTTTAAGGCATCTTCAAACCTTTGTTAATCAAACGTGGGCTTAAAGACGATGGGAAATCAATGATTTTTAGATGTAAATATAATATCTATTTAGTGACATTTCGATAGATGCTTTCTTGCTTATAATATATGCCCGTATATTTCGAGTTATTCGTATTATACTAAAGATCATATCATACTTCGAGTTATCCGTATTATACTAACGACCATATCATATTTCGAGTTATCCAAGTAACTGACCTTTTAAAGCTTGTGAAAATGGGATTATACTGTTTATAAAAACGTGTCAAAGGTAATAAAAAATATTGATCCACTGATTTCAGCGTCCTGTTTGAACATTATATCAACTTCACATGAGACTTATATAAATTATATATAATAAGAAGACGTAACTGATAGATTAAGCCAAAACGAATAAGACTCGTATAAAAAAATCATGATGATATTTATATGGTTTGAGATCAACAAAAAATATGTATTACATGGACTTACTTTCTTCTCTAAGAACATATTCTCCCATTTGTATCACAATACTATTACTATCTAAAACACCGTTACTAACATGGCACACATATACTCCATTATCTTGATAGCTTTTTAATCTAGATTTATTTTGTATAAAGAGCGTTCCATTATCGAAGCCATCAAGATAGCGTATATGTTCTCCGTATATCGACTTGTGTTCCCATCTGGAAAAAGTATATGATGTGGGTACTCCTCGAGCAAGACAATCCAGTCTGGTCTTCCCAAAATAACTGTTTACATCTATAACGTTCACAGCTGTAACGTTCACATCAGGTGGGTCTGTTAAAATATAAATAAATGGAAGGTTATGTATTGTTTTGTGTTGTAATTTTTGTTCTTTGGAATATAAGGATAAATATCTCAATTTTATTAGCGAAAATGGAATTATTTTGAAAGCATATTATAATTACCGTGAGAGTATTTTTTTTTTCGTTGGCATCAATTTTCGTCGTTTCTTCAAAATTAATTGATCCATGGATTCTTGAATTTGTGGTTTCAAACCCTAGACATCACTCAATTGGGAAATTGTTTTTCGTTAGATTTTAATATTCGTACTTTAAGTGAACCAAGAAATCAGCGAAAATTAGAACCCCACGATTAATAATGATTTCAGAGTATGTTATAAAAAGACGGTTTACGTTCACAAAGCTTCCTAAGATATACACAGTTCATCGATAATATCTGTATATCTAACATTAGAAGTTAACAAATGTAGTAGTAGGTACACTTAATAGTTCTGTTAAAAACTATATTTCGTCAGTGATAATGTGTGTAATAATCATATTTCGTCAGTGATAATGTTACTGTTAATTATATTTCGTCATTAATAATGTTAGTACTAATTATATTTCGTCAGTGATCAATTTACTGTTAATTATATTTCGTAATTGATCATATTAGTACTAATTATATTTCGTCATTGATTATTTCGTCAGTTATAATGTTACTACTAATTATATTTCGTAAGTGAGCATGTTTGTACTAATTATATATCGTCAGTGATCATGTTTGTGCTAATTATATTTCGTCAGTGATAATATTAATACTAATTATATTTCGTTATTGATCATGTTAGTACTAATTATATTTCATCAATGATAATGTTACTGTTAATTATATTTCGTAGGTGATAATGTTACTACTAATTATATTTCGTCATTGATAATGTTAGTAATAATTATATTTCGCCAGTGATAATGTTAATACTAATTATATTTTGTCATTGATCATGTTTGTACTAATTATATTTCGTCAGTGATAATGTGTGTACTAATAATATTTCGTCAGTCATCATATTAGTACTCATTATATTTCGTCATTGATAATGTTACTACTAATTATATTTCGTCAGTGGACCCTAACCCCTGCCTAGCGATCTCCGCTCCTGGAAGATTCGCTCCCATATTTTAAAAATAATAACTAACACAGTGTAAAGGGTACTCTATATTCCACATGACAGTGTTTAATGATAAACATATTAGGTATATAAAGGTATTTTTAGTGTCACTTAATTTCAATTACTAACGTCCTATCTGTAGGCCATGCATACTCATATTATTTCGTAAGTGATAATGTTACTACTAATTATATTTCATCAGTGACCATGTAACTACTAATTATACTTCGTCATTGGTAGTGTTAGTACTAATTATATTTTGTCATTGATAACGTTGGTACTAATTATATTTCGTCAGTGATAATGTTAGTACTAATTATATTTCGTTATTGATAATGTTAGTACTAATTATATTTTGTCATTGATAATGTTAGTGCTAATTATATGTCGTCATTGATAATGTTAGTGCTAATTATATTTTGTCATTGATAATGTTAGTGCTAATTATATGTCGTCATTGTAATGTTAATGCTAATTATATTTCGTCATTGATAATGTTAGTGCTAATTATATTTTGTCATTGATAATGTTAGTGCTAATTATATGTCGTCATTGATAATGTTAATGCTAATTATATTTTGTCATTGATAATGTTAGTGCTAATTATATTTCGTCAGTGATAATGTTACTACTAATTATATTTCGTCGTTTATATGTTAGTACTAATTATATTTTATCATTGATATGTTAGTACTAATTATATTTAGTCAGTGATAATGTTACTACTAATTATATTTAGTCAGTGATAATGTTAATATTAATTTTATTTCGTCATTGATAATGTTAGTACTTATTATATTTAGTCATTGATAATGTTACTACTAATTATATTTCGTCAGTGATAATGTTAGTACTAATCATATTTCGTCATTAATATTTTTAGTACTAATTATAGTTAGTCAGTGATAATGTTACTACTAATTATATTTAATCAGTGATAATGTTAGTACTAATTATATTTCGTCATTGGTAGTGTTAGTACTAATTATATTTCGTCATTGATAATGTTAGCACTACTTTAAAGCTAAAATGATGTAAAATTAACACACCTGTACGAGCAATACACATGGTTCGCATTTAACCTCAGACTTGGCAGTTCATTCTGAGAGTACTGCTATCGTATATTATCTTGAATAGATGGGTCATGGGATTGAAAAGTATCGATAATACTTTTTATTTCATGTATATATCATTAAACATATTCATTATCAATATAAAAGGAACTTTAATTTCACATCAATATTATGCACCTTAAACCTACGCAGTTCTATTTAAGGAATTTTTGAAATTGTTGAATAGGTTACGCGATATAACCTGGTTTGGGTCAGTTTACGCTTAATAAACCGCGAAGCGGTTTATGAAAAGCGTAAACTGACCCAAACTAGATTATGCAAGTATAACCTGTTCAACAATTTCAAATATTCTTATAATTTAATTTTTGCAACAACATTTAATGATTCCTCGATTTTATTTACGATTATTTCATGTGACTAATTTGTCGTTGGCGGATGAACATGTTGGTGACGTCACAATATCAACCCAGATTATCGAGTATAACCAAATTCTCTTCAGGTGGATTAGCCAATCAGATTGAAATATTCAAATCAAATTATATTATTTATTTGTGTACAATAAATATAATTACATTGTATAGTAACGGAAATATTAGCTGTTCCCTTTCCTACTTTGGTTTCAGCGTGACAGATGTATACACCCGAGTTGTTTCTGTTCACCTTTGGTATTACCAGTGTACTGTTATTTTCATATAAATCAAACATCGAATTATTATCCATCATTGACCAAGTCATGCTCTTTATATGTGAAGAACAGTCTACCTTGCATGTCAACCTAAGTTCTTTGTCCTCAGTAATGGTCAGGGTCGATCCTTCCAGAATAACAACTTCAGAAGAATCTAAACATATATTAAACGTATCAAATAGTACAGCTGTCTATGGAAAAAGATAATTTACGTATACCATGAGATGAGTTTTCAGTGTTTTTAGTGTTGGTTGTTGCTTGTCTTCACCCCATTTTTTTCTATATTGATATAAGATTCTTAGGCGCTTCTTTGCCTTCCTTTATAAATCATCGCGATCTTCGATTATCAATCTAGATTTCACGAGAGAGTGCAAGAGCCTTTTCGGTCATGACTGGAATATTTTTGTGATCGGAAACAAATATTTTTATATAGAATTTCACGTTGTTTGTGCCTCAAGAAATGTTAAAAACAATCCAAGTATATTGTCATTTGCAACGCACGAAGGTGCGAGAATTATCACGACATTGTTGATATTCTACAGGTAAAATATAAAATTCTGATTAGTCCTTTGATTACTCCTTAATTATGAAGAGAAAGATTATAAAACAGTGATGGTCAACACATATCAACAAAGTGAACATCACCTCTGACCTAAAATTAGTGAACATAGAAAAGACCATGTCGTTTGTCATACAACACAATTAGAAATTGTTAAATAAAACTTACTTTTTAGTGACACTCTTATGTCTTTATAATGGATGACGCTATTATTTAAAGAAGTACACCTATATATACCCTCATCGACTAGAGATACATTTAGTATTTGCAGGTTATAAATGCCTATACTGAAGTTCCCCACTACACGTAATCAATTAGAGTGTTCAATTGCAACATTAAAATAGTTAGCATGTGTATATGTTGTAAAATGAATATCAGTAAGTGGTGATTTCTGCCATCTTGTGTGATTTGAGGAGCTGGCAGGACATCTTAGTATGAGTGTACATCCTTCAGTAATTGTGATCTCCTCCGATATCACAATGGATTTAGTCACAGTGGAGTTTGCAACAGCGCAAGTTGCATACATGAAGTCACCTACAATATGATACAGCCCTTGTTATTATTTCTTTTTTCAATATATGAGATTACCTGAAAACTTATTAAAATTTAGTGTGTCTTTATTTATTTGGTGATCCAATCAGACAACATCTAACCCTTCTGGAGCACACGAGTTCATCCGTGTTTAATGAAGCTATCGTAAGAGATGACTTAAGACATGTCTTAGGACCATAATTAAGACAGCACAACAAAGTTGTCTTAAGACCATCCTAAGATATTCATTTATTAAAATATCCATATGAAGTGGAGATAATTATCCCAATAAATAAAAAGATAATTTTATATTAATTATGAGCTTTAAATAAATTTAAAATCAGAAAGAAATCTAAATTAAAAAGACAATTTGTAGCTAATCACAAGTTTTAGAGTTAAAATATCTCTTCTGTACAATATGCATATCGAAATTGTGAGTCTATATTGACATTGTTAAGCTGTCAAACGAGTTATTTACGGGTAGCACACCCTATACAGATGAAAACAGTGAGTAAAGTCGTGCAAATCGTGTTCTTTTGTATGATAGACTTTCACCTTATATAAATACAGTCGTATTTTGAATGTTACGCACACATCCAAAATGAGCCGAAAACGTAACCCGAACTTCAGTGAAGCTGAACTCGAGATATGCATCGTTGGTGTAGAAAGAAACCGATCGGTTTTTTTCATCAAATTATCCAACACAACTACAAACGCCACCAAAAGTAAAATATGGGAAACTATATGCAGCAAAGTTAATTCAGCAAACTTAAAGGGTTACAAACGTTGAGGAGCTTCGTAAAAAATTGGACGACTTATTCCAGCAGTATAAAGAAAACTGCGTCTCATAACTGGAGGAGGACAGGAAAACAGGAGGAGGAGCCCACCTGAACAGCTGACGGCGCTACAAGATAAAGTAGTGGGTATATTGAGGAATAATCCAATTGAAGGAATCGGAGGTGGGACTGACACCTTGACAGACAAGACTACAGAGGAACCACATGCAGATTCAGACCAAACTTCAGATTTTTGTGTAAAAAATGGGATGTACAAATTTAATTCTCAAGAAAACATACATGGCAGCCATATTTGTTTACAATGTACGATATCCTAACTATATCATAAAGTAGGACCATTTTAAGATGGTTATACGTTACCTTATTCATTGTCCTTAAGTTAGGATAAAATTTAGGACATATCTTAGCTTAAGATGCGTTCGATAAACAGACTTAAGACAAAGACATGTCCTAAGACAATATTAAGATATGGCTTAGTCCTAGGACATCTTCGTTAAACCGACCCCTGGTTGTTAGTGGAGCTCAAAGTTTAGAATACATGCATAATCGAAAGCACTCACAACTGTGCTTTTTAATATGTGAAGATTGTATAGGCTCGTCGTTGATTGGTCGCTTGAAATTTGACATATGACCTAATTGATACGAATGGTGTTTGGTATGATACTAACCGAAATTAACCGAGCAATTCGTCAGCCGTGACAAATTAGTTACACATCATTTAGCAATCCGTCACCAATCAGTCAATAAATGAATGAATAGAAAGTAAATAATGAATAGAAAACGTTCTCGACCTTTCTGACCGACTGACATTCGTAATGTATATACATTATGTAGTGCTTTCAATCTCTCAATTACTACCAGCCAGTGTTCTTCAGTATAATTCGGTGTATGTATTAATTGATATAAATGAGCTATGGATCGGACCATAAATTAGCTTATCCCCGCCACCTTTCATTAAAGTGCCTGTACTAAGCCAGGTTATTGAGCTGTCAGATATATGTGTGCAAGGGATATCGATTTTGTCTATTTCTAGAATTAATCGATGAAATTGTGATTGGAACTGTTCCGACAGCATGGTATTTTTTGTATTATATTTAATGAGAAATTTACTCTCATTAATAATAACTTACAAATGTAAGTTTATACGGTAATTCACAAGGTAATTGTGTCATATATACATTCCGACCAAAGTTAAGCACCACCTGACTTGTTTCAATAATATTTTTTCTAATGATGAACTTATTTCAAATCGGTTTGCTGTTTTCGTTACCTGTGCACACATACTTACTTACCTGTGAAACAGGTTATTGATCGATTTTTATTTATGTGTATGACAGGGTGTGAAAAGTGCCACGTGTACTTTTCAACATTTGTGCTTGCGACCGAAAGCTGATTTTTTTTGTGTAGAGTTTTAAGTTTAATTTTCTATTGGTTTGGTATGGTGCGGCGAAAATTAACCATACCAGAAAGGTGGCAAGCTGTTGGCATGCATAGCGGTGGTCTTATCCATAGAAGGGTGGCAGACCACTTCAGGGTTAACCATTCCATCATTGTACGACTGATGCAGCGTTTTCGTCATACGGGGAATGTTACTGACCGTCCACGTGCAGGTAGACCTCGCAAAACTACGCCGAGAGAGGACCAGCTCATATCCATACGGCCGTTCAGTACAGCTGGTGCACTTCGTGGTAATTTAGTGTTTGGAGGCCACATTAACACACGCACTGTAATCAGACGTCTCCACCATCAGGGAATGCGAGCGCGGCGACCCATAAAACGTCCACAGTTGACATTACAGCAAGAGGCTGTTCAGACAATTCCATGGCCTGCGATGTCGCCAGACATGAACCCTATATAGCATGCATGGGACTTTATCGGCGGAAAAATTAACCAACGCAATCCAAAATGTCAAAATATTGACGAATTAAGAACTGCTATCTTACAGGAGTGGCAACAGTTCTCCCAAGAACGGCTTAGGCGTCTTGTGCGAAGCATGACGAGGCGTGTTACAGAACTTCACAATAAACGCGGTGGATATACTCGTTATTGATTTTTATGCCTTACCCATACGCACACTAGATGCATTTAAAAGTTCTTAAAATCTGAAGACTCTGCACGTTAATGCAATTTTAAAACCTTCCATCAAAGACAAACTGGTTTTACGTTTTTCCAGCGCCTGTTTTGAACCCATTTTTGCCACGTCATAGTCACGTCTTTCAGGATGATAAATACTTCGTAGATTGGTAATTTTATATCCCTTGGTGTAGTCTTTTGAGAAGTGTAAGATAAATGGTGTTATCTATTTTATTGATTTAACAGTATTGATGTAAAAAAATATATCGATAAAAATATAGGGTGGTGCTTAACTTTTGTCGGAGTGCATAGATTAAACAAATGATCAATATATGCTGATATTTTAATTACAGGCTGAAAATTTTTTTTCAACTTACCTTTTAAACAAAGCCAAATATACAAACAAAACTCGAATTTAACCTGGAATAAAAATAACATACATGTATGCTATTAAAATTCTCCAAGGCTGTCGTGGTTCGTGTAGGAGGGATTTGGTCTTATTTACGTTATTTGTGTTTGTTTACGTATAGTGGTGTCCAATACATCTTGTGTTGTGTTTTTGTGTTGTCTTCGTCTTGTGTACCCTATGTTGCCAGTTTCTATGGATTGTCCTTTCTTTGATTGCCCCTTCGGTATTCTCTACGTTTATCATATGATTTACATCTACTTTTGCAATCAATGTATATCACTGATAAAACATAAATAAAATTTTTACCGTGGATGCAACTAGAGGAACAGGAACTGTTTACCCTTCCGGAGCATCTGCTTTCAACCTCTGTTAAGATTGTCTGGGTTTTGCATTATTTAACCTTCCAATCTTTTGACTTTGGGTGTACCTGAAGAAGGTTGTTCTAGAAACGACGTCGTGTGTATTTGTTCAGTTTTCCATTGTATTATCTGTTCTAGAAACGACGTCGTGTGTATTTGTTAAACTGTCCATTGTCTTGTCTATCCTTCAATTTACGGCTTCTGATTTCCACGGTGGCATCGTCAAACATTTCTTATATGTGATCAAATTTGTTCAATAATTTGCAGTTTGTCTGTGGTCTTCTCCGTGTATTCCTGTTTCTACCACCGATAAAACTGACCACCATGATATAGCTGAAACAGCTAGTAAGTGGCATTAAACACAAAATAAACGACAACAATAAAAATAAAACTGATATTTGTAGATACACAGGTTTACATGTAAGACAGTGGCATATCAATCATGGATACAGTTGTAGTTCATAGCTTGACGCTAAAGGTACCAAATGCCAATAACAAATGCCACACTATCAGAACAGTTCCATAATCCAATAGACCAATCTTAAAAAGAGGCAAATCGACATCCTAACACACAAATACAAAACATAACTTTCCTGGCTTGGTACTGGCACTTTAATAACAATAGGTGGGGATATATCCGTTTTATCTGCCCAAACCTTTCAAAAAGTATACATTACCTTATATTCTTTAATTTCCTCATTTTTACCATAGTAATGTTTCTCTCTGTGTGGCTTTGATTTCTTTAATTTTGTCATGCTTACCATAGTAATGTTTCTCTCTGTGTGGCTTTGATTTCTTTAATTTTGTCATGTTTACCATAGTAATGTTTCTCTCTGTATGGCTTTGATTTCTTTAATTTTGTCATGTTTACCATAGTAA
>MJUT01020453.1:0-29992 GCA_002080005.1 Gigantidas platifrons | reverse complement strand
AAGGTTAATTATTATCATGCATTTCGAATGCTTAAGATTACATAAATCATAGCAGTAATATATTTCCTTTCAGGTGCGGTTTCGTGATTTAGGTAGTGTTCAATACTATTTTCAGCACAATTTTTCAATCTGTGCTGATTGGGAGATATTTCCAGCGACAGTGTCAGTTTGCTTAACAGTGAGGAGCACGAATTTGACCTCTGACGTGAACTCTAACGCGATGTTGTTAGATGTCCACAGCAGAGGCAGGGGGAATGTGGGAGTTCTAATCTTAGATTTAAATATCCTTTTTAATTCCATACCTCACAGTTCGCTGAACCATAATTTAAAGTTTGTCAATTGTTTTATTAGTTTTGATAAAATTTGTGACATACATTTAAACACTTACAAGTTATATCAGTAATATCGTAAGTATTACAAAGACTACGTATACTATCCCAGCGATAATAGATATCGACAATATCACAACACGAAAAGATGGTCCAGATGTCTTATGTTCTTCTGTAAAAGAAATAAAATCACATCTATAGGACAAAGTACACTAACGTAAAGATGCCATCGTCGCCGCGGTCGTAGGGTAATGTGAATGAACTCTGTCCATTCAATCAGGACTTATGATTCACCACTAATGTTTTGAGTCACATGCCTGCATATGGTGAGGTGTACTCGATACAATGTTATGTGATAGTGTTTGTCACTTACTATGGACAGAATGGTAGGTTAGATTTCTCAGGGTATTTCTGTTTCTTCCTCCCATAAACCAAAGATATGACTGAAATATTATCATACAACTAAATCCAACACAACCCAAATTCATTTAAAAGGACAAAAATAATGTTAATGCATTTTTCATTACCGATTAACATAATTTAGCAAAGAATCCAGCACCTGTAGTATCTCTAAGAGGAATTGTACATACCGGATTTGCAAAATAGGTTATGTGTTATATATTTATCTTCTATTAATACAATTATTCTCCATGAACCGTCGTTGTCGTTGTCGTATGGTAGTTGGATTTACAACTACCAGTTCAATCGGGCGTATCACCAGCAAAGATGCCCCCGTATAGATTAATATGTGCCAATGGTATGATATGCATATTATCTTTTTCAAAAATCAAATTCAAATACTTTATTGGATAAAGCACAGTAGATCACATGTATCTGCGTAATTCAATCTTTTTACCTGAACAGAAAAAGAAAAAGAAAAAAAGACGTACCAACAGGGGTAGGTATTATCTCACAGTCAAAAACGCCTCTACCAAGAAGGTTGTAAGCGATGATGGTATAGTTCCGGAAATCTGTCTCATTCAACCGACCAAATTCAAAATTTATAGTATATCCTATTGCATGAATTACTATGCCATGAAAACTGTCCAGAACAGTTGCCTTTGTTATTTTGATTTCTTTTATTTGAATTTTTTCCGTTTTATCGTCTGCAGCAAATACGTACACCTCCGTGGCAGGTTGATACCCATACAAGTGGAATATTAATGATGTCGTTTGCCCATCAACTCCAAATTGGGTTCTCTTGGTTTGCATAGCAAATACTGGTTGACCTTCATAAATAAAAACAATTTTAATGGTCAATAAATTTTTCTCCATCGTATGTAACCCACGACTGATTTCTTACACCCGTTTCTCCTCCATCACAGGAAAATTAATTCCTCAAAAACATTTGTAAACACTAGTCTTTTTCATTGGTTTTGTAACAAAATTCATGAACGATATACATTAGTGAAACTGATTGATGTGTATGGAGGATGATTGGCTTTTTTGATATAGGGGTTTTAAGGCATCTTCAAACCTTTGTTAATCAAACGTGGGCTTACAGACGATGGGAAATCTATGATTTTTAAATGTAAATATAATATCTATTTAGTGACATTTCGATAGATGCTTTCTTGCTTATAATATATACCGGTATATGAAAATATTAAACTTTTCAATTTCCAAATGTAATAGACCAATCAATACTGGTCTTATTCCTGACTGTTATGGGTATGACTTTCGATACTAAAATGGATACCCGTCGATATCCAAGTATTGCCAACATTTATTTCTATCAAGTTGTCGTCTTTGGATCTCCTACGACAATACTATTATGGTATTGTACTAACGACCATATCATACATCTAGTTATCCATATTATACTAACCACCATGTCATACTTCTAGTTATCCGTATTATACTAGCGATCATATCATGCTTCGAGTTATCCTTATTATACTATCGACCACAACATACTTCGAGTTATCAGTATTACACTAACGACCATGTCATACTTCGGGTTATCCGTATTACACTAAAGATCATATCATACTTCGAATTATCCATATTATACTAACGACCATATCATACTTCGAGTTATCCTTATCATACAAACGAGCACATCATACTTCGAGTTAACCGTATTATACTAAAGACCATATCATACTCAATGAGCTAGGTCGTTGGATCTAGCAACTCATTCAAGCCTATCACCAATACGACGTGGGTTCGCGCCCAGCTTTGTAAATTACAAAAAGGTGCACTCGACTCGCAACCGCAAGTGATAAAGTTTACCAGTTGCTTTCCCAGGGTCGGTGGTTCTCTCCGTATACTCCAGCTTCCTCCACCACTAAAACTGGTCGCCATGATATAGCTGAAATATTGCTGAAAGTGGCGTTAAACACCAAAATTCAAATTCAAATTCATATTATACATCGAGTTATCCTTATTATACTAACGACCACATCATACTTCGAATTATCCATATTATATTAACGACCATATCATACTTCCAGTTATCCTTATTATACAAAAGACCACATCATACTTCGAGTTAACCGTATTATCCTAAAGACCATATTCTATATCGAGTTAACCGTATTATACTAACGACCATATTATACACGGGGTTATCCTTATTATACTAACGACCATATCTTACTTCGAGTTATCCTTATTGTACTAACGACCATGTCATACTTCGAGTTAACCGTATTGTACTATAGACCATATTATACATCGAGTTATCCTTATTATACTAACGACCATATCATACTTCGAGTTATCCGTATTATACTAACGACTATATGGTACTTCGAGTTATCCTTATTATACTAAAGACCATGTTATACTTCGAGTTATCCGTATTATACTAACGACTATATCATACTTCGAGTTATCCTTATTATACTAACGACCATGTCATACTTCGAGTTATCCGTATTATACTAACGACCATATTATACTTCGAGTTATCCTTATTATACTAACGACTATTTCATACTTTGAGTTATACGTATTACACCAACGACCATATTATACATCGAGTTATCCTTATTATACTAACGACTATATCATACTTCGAGTTATCCTTATTATACTATCATACCTCGAGTTATCCTTATTATACTAACGACCACATAATACTTAACGACCATATCATACTTCGAGTTATCCGTATTATACTAACGATCATATCATACTTCGAGTTAATCGTATTATATTAACGACCATGTCATACTTCGTGTTATCCTTATTATATTAACGACCATATCATACTTCGAGTTATCCGTATTATACTAGCGACCATGTCATACTTCGAGTTATCCTTATTATGCTAACGACCATGTCATACTTCGAGTTACTCTTATTATACTACCATATCATACTTCGAGTTATCCGTATCATACTAACGACCATATCATACTTCGAGTTAACCATATTATACTAACGGCCATATAATACTTCGAGTTATCCTTATTATACTAACGACCATATCATACTTCGAGTTATCCGTATTATATGATCGACCCTATCATACTTCGAGTTATCCTTATTATACTAATGATCATAATATCACACTTCAGGTTATCCTTATTATACTAACGACAATATCATACTTCGAGTTATCCGTATTATACTAACGACCGTATCGTACTTCGAGTTATTCTTAATATACTAACGACCTTATAATATTTTGAGTTATCCAAGTAAATGACACCCTTTAAAGCTTGTGAAAATGAGATTATGTTGTATGTGAAAACGTGTCAAAGTTAAGAGAAATATTGATTCACTTATTTCAACTATCGGCTTGAGTATTATATCAACTTCACACCAGTCTAATATAAATTATATATAATAAGAAGACGTAACTAAGAGATTAAGTCTAACTAAGACTGTCTTATATAAAAAAAAATCATGGTGATAATTATATGGTTTGAGATCAACAAAGAACTATATTACATGGACTTACTTTCTACCCTAAGAACATATTCTCCCATTTGTACCGCCATACCATTACTATTTAAAACACCGTTACTAACATGGCACACATATACTCCATTATCTTGATATGTTTTTGAATTAGATTTATTTTGTATAAAGAGCGTTCCATTATCTAAGCCATCAAGATAGCGAATATGTTCTCCGAACATCGACTTGTGTTCCCATCTGGAAAAATTACATAATGCGGGTACTCCTAGTGCAAGACAATCCAGTCTGATCTTCCCAAAGTGACTGGTTACAGTTATAATGTTCACCTCAGGTGGGTCTGTTAAAATATAAATAAATGGAAGGTTATCTATTGTTTTGTATTGTAATTTTTTTTACTTTGGAAAATAGAAATACATTTGTACGAACTTGACCTCAAATACGATCTTTTCATTGGCTATAGTCGACATTCCAACTGCCGATGTGTATACAGAAAATCTTTTGTAGGACCATAGCTATAAATGAAGCTTATTGAAAGCTACACTGACCTCAAATGATATCTTTTCATTGGCTATAGTCATGAGAAAATATGTTGGAAGTCGTCTGTAGTAATTAGCCACGACATTATGAATGAAGTTTATAGTAATTAGCCACGCCTACAAACAGTTAAACAAAATTCGTTTATTTATAGCATTGGTTATGTCTGGAGACGATTCTAAAAATATAGCACACTTATAACGGTCAGTGACCTTTTGACCGACAATACACTCATTTATAGAACGTTTTCATTCATTGTAATGCATGATTTCTTGAAGTTAATATAATACAATCATTTCTTACAATTATTACGTTTTCTTTTATTTATAGCTCCACAAAAAATCAATAAACACACAGATCAACTTATATCGGTCACCGTTTCTTGTCAGTGGCTATGTTTGGACAGGATTCTAAAAATATATCACAATTATAACGGTCAGTGACTTTGTGACCGTGACAGTACAGTATGATCAAGTTATATCGGTCATCGCATTGGGTGTAGCACACAAAACAATACAATTTAAGCTATCAAGTTCGTACAAAAATATTATCAGCCTTAAAATGGGAGCCATTGACATCTGAAGGGTAGTGAATCAATTGTACGGTTCCAGCTTCGCTGTCACCATACAATTGATTCACTACCTTTTAAATGTCAGTGGCTCCAATTTTTAAGGCTGATAATATATAGTATCTCATTTTATTTAGCTAAAATGGAATTATTTTGAACACAGATTATAATTACTGTGAGAGTGCTTTTATTCGATGGCACCAATTTTCGTCGTTTCTTCAAAATTCATTGATCCATGGGTTTTTCAATTTGTGGTTTCAAACACTACAGGCAACACTCAATGGGGATATTGTATTTTGTTAGATTTTAATTTTCGTAGTTTAAGTGAACCACGAAATCAACGAAAATTAGAACCCCACGATTAATAATGATTTCACAGTATGTTATAAAAAGACGGTTTACGTTCACAAAACCTCCTAAGATATACACAATTCATCGACAATACCTGTATATCTAACATTAAAAGTTAATTAATTATGCATCGAATACCGATGCCGATGTTTGTCAAAGATGGAATTGTACTGGTTGTTGTCAACAAATGTCATGACAACCAACTACCACGTAGTAGGTACCTTTAATAGTTCTTTAAAAACAATGTTTCGTTATTGATAATGTTAGTACTAATTATATTTCATCAGTGATAATGTTAGTACTAATTATATTTCGTCAGTGATAATGTTAGTACTAATTATATTTCGTCGGTGATTATTTTAGTACTAATTACATTTTGTAAATGATGATATCTGTACTAATTTTATTTCGTCAGTGATATGATAGTACTAACTATATTTCGTCAGTGATAATGTTAGTACTAATTTATATTTCGTCAGTGATAATGTTAGTACTAATTATATTTCGTCATTGATAATATTAGGACTAATTATATTTCGTCATTGACAATGTTAGTACTCATTATATTTCGTCATTGACAATGTTAGTACTAATTATATTTCGTCATTGATAATGTTAGTATTCATTATATTTCGTTAGTGATGATTTCGTCAGTGATACTGTTAGTACTAATTTAAAGTCAAAATGACGTCAAATTAGCAAAAATGAACGAGCAATACACATGGTTTGCATTTAGCTTCAGATATGGCAGGTCAGTCTTAAGTACTGCTATTGTATACTATTATGCTCTCTATAAATTTCTTCTGTAAGTTATTACAATATTTTGGCATATATCACAAAGAGTATATCAACGCTATATAATTCTTTGTGATATATGCCAAAATATCGTAATAATAATAATGATTTTATTGTTCAACCGCATAAACACAATGGGTTTGCCAAATGCATACACAAGCATTATTAAGTAGTAACAATAATAAACACTGTAAAAGCAATATCATTTCAAGTGGGGGAAAGGCATTTTTGAATAAAAATTGCAGTATTTAGAATAAGTATTGGATCTTTATTTGACATTAAGAAAACATATTTATCTTTGGCATTCCAATATTTAAATGGCTTATGCTTAACAAATTTAAAACACTAAGTCTTTCAGCTTCATATTTCTTACAAGAAACAAGAAAATGTTCTTCGCATGAACTTATATTACAGAAGAAATTTACAGAAAGCATAATAATATATAAATATCAGGAACTCCTTTATTGTAATAGCTCTCAATATATTTTGTCTACGTATAACAGTCAGCATACTACTAATAATAATCATGTTGTGTTAGCAATGACTATGCCATATAGTGGCATAGTCATTACTAACACAACATTATTATACAATTACCTTGAATAGATCGATCATGGGATTTTTTTTTTATTTCATGTATATTTCATTAAATATATTCATCAATATATAAAAAAAAGAACTTTAATTCCACATCATTATTATGAACCTTAATCCTACGCAGTTTTATTTATTTGTGTGAAATAAATATATTTACATTGTATAGTTACGGAAATATTAGCTGTTCCCTTTCCTACTTTGGTTTCAGCGTGACAGATGTATACACCCGAGTTGTTTCTGTTCACCTTTGGTATTACCAGTGTACTGTTACTTTCGTAGAAATTAAACATCGTCTTCTTATCCATCTTTGACCAAGACATGCTCTTTATATTTCGAGAACCGTCTACCTTGCATGTCAACCTTAGTTCTTTGTCCTCAGTAATTGTCAGGGTCGATCCTTCCAGAATAACAACTTCAGGAGAATCAAAACATATATTATGCGTATTAAACATTACAGTTGATTTGGAAAATGTTAATTAAATTTAATATTTTCGGTATTAAATTGATTTATTTTCTTGAAATGTTAATTCCATGTTTTAAAGCATGAATTTACTATTCCATATTTTAAAGAAAGCCATTACGTGTACATTGTATCTATCACGTACACGTATTCAAGTGTGCCTAAAAAGTTCATGCTTTGCATGCTTAGTTTATCGTGCGAAGTTTTGTTATAAAGTGTTTGGAAATAAGTTATATTTGTACACAAAATTTTTTGAACGACACCAGTACACTTCAAATCGGATTAATAAGGAAAAGTTCTCAACTGTTAAGATAAGTATATTTTATTCATACCGTTTGTTTTTATTGTTTTATTTTCGGTTCTTTTTTTCCTTGTTTTTATTTTGCGTTAAATCTTGGTCAAAACATTTAGTATACTTTGTTTTAAAGAGGCTTTTAATATTTCTACTTTAAAAGCATGTGTAAGAAATTAATATTTGAGTTAATTTAGAAGAAATTCGTTAACAATTCGTATCTCATTTTAATTCAAAGTAACTGTCCTTGGAGACTGAATGGTATAAATTGTAAGTATATACACTATACATGCTGACAAGTGTGTTAATTATTTTCATAAAAGTTATAATTAATTTTCTATAAGGAATTGATTATTTGTGTCGTTCTAGTTTCTAGTATTTTGCACGTGTACTACTCTTTGTTTAAAATAAGTGTATATTTTCAAACATTTTCATCAAAATTAGTTTAAACCTCGGCAAATACTTATCTTATTTAACTTAACTGCACATTTGCATGGTTCTTTGTCCGTTATAACGCCGACCAAAAGCAGATTCACACAAGATAAGAAATAAGTGCATTGTTGTACTGATTTAAAGACGATTCGGCAAACTCTAAGCAATGCCGATAATTAATAAGATGGCGTCCATTTCTTGGTCGATCTCAAAACACGAGCAGTTGCACCTCTTTTCCTCGATGCGTGTACATTTCATAACATTTATGAGAAACACGTTTTATTAAGGCATCAATCATATCTGATAGTTTTTATGGGTAACAAACATTTACGATTTTGGCAGATAATGCCACTTCAAATATATGTGCAATAGAATATTATTATCAAGTATATATGTATACATAATAATTAAGGTAGTTCTCCGATAACTACCTTATCATCGCTGCAGACCGAGTTCGAGCCCCGCTTTTTAAGCTTTCAAAAAAAAAAAAAAAAAAAAGGTGCACTCGACTTGTTTGTGATAAGTTTACCAGATGATGGTGTACACTTTTTTGGGAAATGACATTTTCATTAATGCAATTTAAAGTGGTCTTGAACAATTTCCTTTACCTTGTTAAAGTATTTTTCTGAATATTGCTCGTGTTGTTATTTGGAAACATTTAGATGTTGAACTCGTTTTGGCTGATAGATTTGTTGATAAATTTTGTTTTGGCGGATTAGCATAAACTGTTTATGCTAATTTGGCGGAATTTATCTGTTGATACGAAACTGCTTTGGAATCAACCCAGCAGAATTTGGACGTTGTGCTACATTGATTGGTTATCCTTCAATGTTTTTCGTCAACACGTTGTATATTGGCCATTTGATAGTTGAATTTGGTATTTGTATATTAAAAGCTATGACAAATTATCAGCCAAAACTATTCAAGTATTTGTTGTCATTGAATATGCTACATGGCCAGATATTGACATCATTTTAAGTATGTCATATATGTGTAAGCATCAGTTGCAATTTACAATTTTCAGGTTCTCGTGGCTACAATTCCAAGGTCTCGTTTAATTATAGTTGGTTCGCAATTCATATAAAATAATTAAATTTAATATCTTTAGTATTAAATTTATTTATTTTCTTGAAATGTTAATTCCATGTTTTATAGCACGAATTTACTAATCCATATTTTAAAGAAAGCCATTACATTACATGTACATTGTATCTATCACGTACACGTATTCAAGTGTGCCTAAATAGTTCATGCTTTGCATGCTTAGTTTATCGTGCGAAGTTTTGTTATAAAGTATTTGGAAATAACTCATATTTGTACACATTTTTTTAACGACACCAGTACACTTCAAATCCCACCCACCCATTTTTCCCTTATGTCTTATTTATAACCTTTTTGCTGTTCTCTGATCTCTATTTTTCAGACCGCAATGCTTTCGTCATAGCTAAATAGATATCTACAGCTGTGGAGTGATCAGTAAAGACATCAATTGATCCTGTTGCGAAATTAGTGAAGATGGACAATTGGCGGAATTTATCTGTTGATACGAAACTGCTTTGGAATCAACCCAGCAGAATTTGGACGTTGTGCTACATTGATTGGTTATCCTTCAATGTTTTTCGTCAACACGTTGTATGTTGGCCATTTGATAGTTGAATTTTGTATTTGTATATTAAAAGCTATGACAAATTATCAGCCAAAACTATTCAAGTATTTGTTGTCATTGAATATGCTACATGGCCAGATATTGGCATCATTTTAAGTCTGTCATATACACAAAGAGTGTAAGCATCAGTTGCAATTCACAATTTTCAGATTCTCGTGGCTACAATTCCAAGGTCTCGTTTAATTATAGTTGGTTAGCAATTCATATAAAATAATTTACGTATACCACGAGGTGAGTTTTCAGTGTGTTTTTTTTTTTCGCGTTGGTTGTTGCTTGTTTTCAACCACCCTCGGGCGCTATATTGATTTGACGATTCTTTTGCGCTTCTTGGCTTTCCTTTATAAATAATCGTGATCTTCGACTATCAAAATATATTTCACGAGAGAGTGCAAGAGCCTTTTCGGTCATGAGTGGCATATTTTTGTGATCGGAAACAAATAGTACTTATACTGTTTATTGTATATAAAATTTCACGTTGTTTATGCCTCCAGAAATGTTAAAAACAATCCACGCATATTGTCATTTGCAACGCACGAAGGCTCGAGAATTATCACGACATTGTTAATATTCTACAGGTGAAATATTAAATTCTGATTACCTCTTTGATTATTCCTTACTTATGAAAAGAAAGCTTAAACAGTGATGGTCAACACATATCAACAAAGTGACCATGACCTCTCACCTCAAATTGGTGAACATAAACAAGACCATGACATATGTCGTTTGTAATACAATACAACTAGAAATTGTAAATTCTGATTCAATCCACCATTTCTTTAGAAATGCCTGTACCAAGTCAGGACCATTGCGGTTTTCCAGTTTCCCGGTTGTTGACTGATTTTGTCTGTTTATTGATTTATGAGTTTTGAATTTCCCTTTGGAAGATTGCTCTGTGTTCGGTAATTTTGTTATTACCCTTATTTGTTAAAGGCTGTCAGAATAGATTTTTTCTGTTTATATTAAAAGTTGCCAATATTCGTTGTTTTATACTACTAAAATGTTCTGCACAAGAAGCCAGGTTTAAAAAAATATGTTATAATGTCGCAATTAGTGAAAAGAATTCGAATGTCTGTTGGTAAAATCGCCATTGACACGACCTAAGCATAAGTCGGCTGCTTTTCCGAAGTTTGCCGAATACTGATAACTGCTATAGAAGCATGTTGCATGTAAATTCGTTAGAATTAATATAATTTAGCAAAATATCTGAAATTGGATCCCGGGGTAATCAGTTAATATTATATAATAATGGTATTTAGTAAGATTGACACTTCTAATCGGAAATGCGTGATGAAATAAAAAAAAAAAACAAGCCCAAACTCTGCAAAGGGGCTCGATAAAGGGAAAATTGTAAACAAATTGCATTGCATATTATTGACAACACTTGAGTTGTCTTCATTATGTATTTACTAAACAGACATGAAGTTCATTATTTTAGTCTCTAATTTAAAAGAGATATCACCTAGCGTTTTCTCCTGAAAAAAGGACTACAAAAAACTACGATGCAATTATATTGTCAAAATACGATTTGGCCGAAAAAAGATACTAAATTATGCTTACATGCTGAAAAATGGATAGGTCGGTATAACATCTTTTTTTAATTTTTACACAAAGCTTGCTGAATCCTCCTATTTATGTCGTTTTCGCATAGAATCCGTCAATGTGTTCGATTTGTGCCATGTGCTTTCTTCATCAACGAACAATTTCGCACATGCGCAAACGCTTTCCCGAATGAGTTAACTGTCAGGTCGTATGCATATTGTACGGGTAAACATTGGATTCTTTACTGGATTCAAGAAAATAAAACGACTACGTATTCTCCTTCGTTCTAGGCTATTTACGTATGATATGAAAAATTTCACCTGCAATTAGTATAAAATATCGAATATTGGCAACTTTTAATATTAAAAAAATATTCAATTCTGACAGCCTCAATGCCTTTAAATAATACTTACTTTTTAGTGACACTCGTATCTCTTTATAATGGCTGATGTACATGTTATTATTTAGATAATTACACCTATATATACCCTCATCGAGCTGGGATACGTTTAATATTTGCAGGTTATAAATGCCAATACTGAAATTCCCTACTACACGTAATCTATTAGCGTGTTCAATTGAAGGATCAATCTTGCTATTATCTGCATATGTTGTAAAACGAGGATGAGTCACTGGTGATTTCTCCCATAATGTGCGAGTTGAGAAGTTGGTAGGACATGTTAGTATGAGTGTACTCCCTTCAGTAATTGTGATCTCCTCCCATGCCACAATGGAATTTGCCACAGGAAAAGTAGCCACAGTTGAATTTGCCACATTGGAATTAGCCACAGTGGAATTTGCATACATGAAGTTACCTACAATATGATACAGCCCTTATAATTATTTTTACTTCAATGTTTGAAATTTGATGTGTCTTTATTTATTTGGCGATACAATCGGACAACATCTAACCCTTCTGGAGCACACGAGTTTACACCCAGTTTGTAGTGGGGTTCATTTTTCTCAAATTTTAGAATACGTCAGGTGACGTTACATGCAAAATCGAAAGCAATCGCAACTGTGCTGTTTAATATGTGACGATTGTATAGGCTCGTCGCTGATTTGTCGCTTCAAAGTTGACATCTGACGTGACTGATACGCATGGTGTTTGATATGATACTAACCGAAATTAACAGAGCAATTCGTCAGTCGTGACAAGAAAACCTTTCTGATCGACTGACATTTGTAATATTCGTAATGTATATACATTATGTAGTGCTTTTCAATCTCTCAAATGTGACGGAAAACAAAAAACACGAGAAAATTACAATAGCAACTATATTCCTAGATTTTCGATTGCTCGTACACTATGACATCTGCTATAGATAAGGCGTTGTTTGGATTGTAACAGTAGATCGTGTTTTATAATGTAATTATTAATAAAACTATGGTTCTCCTCCCTCAGGCATAGGTGACTATAGTCGATTTTTGCATTTTTTGTTTATGTCCTATGGTTTTATTGCTCCCAAGACTGTCATTTATTTATCTTTCTAATCTTTCGATCTTGAGCGTACCTGATGAAGGTTATTCCAGGAACGTACCTGATTAAGGTTATTCCAGAAACGTGTCGTATGCATTATATTAGATATCTACGTTTTTATTACCTCCGAAAAATACTATGTCTCCGATGGGATTCGATTCCGGGACCACTCGTATTGTAAGTCACCGCTATTCCTACTGAGCTAAAGGAGATCCCCACGAACGCAGTTGGCAGAGGTGGTTATGAACCTACTACGGTTCCTATAACCTGACAGGAATGAGAAGGGTTTGTATATTTACTGTGTAATACAACCAGCCAGTGTTCTTAAGTATGATTTGGTGTATGTATTATTGATATAAATGAGCTATGGGTCGGGCCCATAAAACTAGCTTCTCCACGCCATCTTTTATTAAAGTGCCTGTACTAAGCCAGGTTATTGAGCTGTCAGATATATGTGTGTTTAAAGGGATATCGATTTTGCCTATTTCTAGAATTAGTCGATGGAATTTTGATTGGAACTGTTCCGAAAGCATGATATTTTTTTGTATTTCATTAAATAACAAATTTACTCTCATTAAAAATAACTTACAAATGTAAGTGTCTAAGATAATTCAATCAAATTCCATATCACAAGGTAATTGTGTTTCCATAACTAAAGTGTAGCACATTTTGAGTATTATATATAGATTAAACAAATGATCAATATATGCCGATATTTTAATTACAGGCTGAAAAAAAATGTTCAACTTACCTTTTAAACAAAGCAAAATATACAAACAAAACTCGAATTTAACCTGCAATAAGGATAACATACATGTTTGCTATTAAAATTCTCCAAGGCCGTCGTGGTTCGTGTAGGAGGGCTTTTGTCTTATTTACGTTATTTGTGTTTGTTTACGTATAGTGGTGTCCAATGCATCTTGTGATGTGTTTTTGTGTTGTTTTGTTTTCGTCTTGTGTACCCTATGTTGCCAGTTTCTCTCGATTGTCCCTTTTTGATTAATCGTCCCTTCGGTAATCTCTACGTTTATCGTATAATTTACATCTACTTTTGCAATCAATATATATCCTATATATCATTGATAAAACATAATTTTATTTGTTTTTACTGTGGATACAACAAGAGGAACAGGAACTGTTTACCCTTCCGGAGCATCTGATGTCAACCCCTGTTAAATTGTTTGGGTTTTGAATTATTTGACTTTCCAATATTTTGACTTTGAGTGTACCTGCAGAAGGTTGTTCTTGAAACGACGTCGTGTGTATTTGTTCAGTTGTCCATTGTATTGTCTGTCCTTAAGAAGGTTGTTCTAGAAACGACGTCGTGTGTATTTGTTCAGTTGTCCATTGTATTGTCTGTCCTTAAGAAGGTTGTTCTAGAAACGATGTCGTGTGTATTTGTTCAGTTGTCCATTGTATTGTCTGTCCTGAAGAAGGTTGTTCTAGAAACGACGTCGTGTGTATTTGTTCAGTTGTTCATTGTATTGTCTGTCGTGAAGAAGGTTGTTCTAGAAACGACGTCGTGTGTATTTGTTCAGTTGTCCATTGTATTGTCTGTCCTGAAGAAGGTTGTTCTAGAAACGACCTCGTGTGTATTTGTTCAGTTGTCCATTGTATTGTCTGTCCTGAAGAAGGTTGTTCTAGAAACGACGTCGTGTGTATTTGTTCAGTTGTTCATTGTATTGTCTGTCCTGAAGAAGGTTGTTCTAGAAACGAAGTCGTGTGTTTTTGTTCAGTTGTCCATTGTATTGTCTGTCCTGAAGAAGGTTGTTCTAGAAACGACGTCGTGTGTATTTGTTAAGTTGTTCATTGTATTGTCTGTCCTGAAGAAGGTTGTTCTAGAAACGACGTCGTGTGTTTTTGTTCAGTTGTTCATTGTATTGTCTGTCCTGAAGAAGGTTGTTCTAGAAACGACGTCGTGTGTATTTGTTCAGTTGTACATTGTATTGTATGTCCTGAAGAAGGTTGTTCTAGGAACGACGTCATGTGTTTTTGTTCAGTTGTTCATTGTATTGTCTGTCCTGAAGAAGGTTGTTCTAGAAACGACGTCGTGTGTATTTGTTCAGTTGTTCATTGTATTGTCTGTCCTGAAGAAGGTTGTTCTAGAAACGATGTGGTGTGTTTTTGTTCAGTTGTTCATTGTATTGTCTGTCCTGAAGAAGGTTGTTCTAGAAAAGACGGCGTGTGTATGTATTTGTTCAGTTGTTCATTGTAGTGTCTTGTCCTGCAATTTTACGGCTTCTGATTTCCACTTCGGCATCTTCAAACATTACTTATATGGGATCATGTTTCTCCAATAACTTGCAGTTTGTCTGTAGTTTTCTCCGTGTATTCCTGTGTCTTCCACCAATAAAACTGACCACCACGATATAGCTGAAACAGCTATGAAAGTGGCATTAAACACAAAATAAACGACAACAATCAAATAAAGCTGATATTTGTAGATACACAGGTTTACATGTCTATGACAGTTGCATATCAATCATGGATACAGTTGTAGTTCATAACTTGACTTTAAAGGTAACAAATGCCAATAACAAATACCACGCTGTCAGAACAGTTCCATAATCCAATAGAAAAATCGCAAAAATATGTAAACGACATCTCTAACACACAAATACATGAGCGAGCACTTTACTGGCTTGGTATTGGCATTTTGATAAGAATTGGCGCGGTTAAATCAGGTTTATTTGCCCAAACCTCTCAAAAAGTATACATTACCTTATATTCAACACTTATTTAATTTTGTCATTTTTACCATAGTAATATTTCTCTCTGTTTGGCTTTGAATAATTTACTATAAAACTATCATTTTTATATACATATATTTCAATGTACAATATAACATTAGTAAATAATCAAAAGACATGTATTTATAAATAATTAAACTAAATGATATACTTACATATACCTCCATTATTTAGTTGTCTAATACTCGAGTGGTACGATGTGTTATTCTTTAACATATAATTGTTTATCAATTTCCGTTGTGAAAGTTATTCATATTATCTAAATCTTCCTTTATAGTTCAATAGAATTGTTGATCACTTCCTGTTAAGGATTACAATTTGGGGGTTTTATTTGCTATCACGTCGCCGGTAACCAACTGTTAATTGCACAAGGAGAACGATCGTAATCAATTGTGGGTTTTTTTTTGGGGGGGTTGTTTTTTTTTGTTTTTTTTTACCAAGGATGAATAATTTGAACATATGATAATTTGAAAATTGTAACTAAGCATACCCAGGTTTGATTGATTTATTGATTTTTGGTGTTTTAACGCCACTTGCGACAATATTTCAGCTATAGCATGGCGACCAGTTTTAGTGGTGGAGGAAGCCGGAGTACCCGGAGAGAACCACCGACCATGGGCAAACAACTGGTAAACTTTATCACTTGCGACTGCGATTGGAGTGCACCCTTTTTTGTAATTTACAAAGCCGGGCGCGAACCCACGCCGTAATGCTGATAGGCTTGTATGAGTTGTTAGATCCAGCGACCTAACTCATTGAGCCACCCAGGCCCCAGCATACTCAGGTCATTTAACATTTTTTTAATAGCTGATAACCGAACGACAGGCAAAAGGGAAATGTGAATTGCACTCTTAACAAACTGACACGATGTATTTGTGTTTCGCTAGCCCTTTGTTTTATGAAAATCGTTTAACTTGTGAACAATTTTTATGCACTATTATAAAAAAAATAAGCCGTAATATTTAAATTTATATTAAAGTCAGAACTACCCAAAAACAGTATCTTTTTTCATAAAATTCATGACAGATTGAAGAAAAAAGTAATTTCTGGTGAAAAGTATTTGTTTTTATGTTTCCATTTCTATATGCAGATCAGACATTGAAATGTAAAAGTTAAAAAAAGGACTTTTTTGGGATGTAATTATTTTTATATTATATTTCTATTCATTTTCTATATACATTTTTGTATCTCATTTTACAATTGGGACCGTCGTGGTCGTGATCGTATGGTAGTTGGATTTACAACTACCTATGCAATCAGTGCTTACTAACACTGATGTTGTGAGTTCGAATCTCGATCAGGGCGAGTTGTACAACATTATGTGATAAAGTTTGTCAGTGACTTGCGACAGATCGGTGTTTTTTTCCGGGTCCTCCAGTTTCCTTCACCAATAAAACTGACCTCCACGATATAACTGAAATATTGCTGAAAGTGACTTTAAACACCATACAACCAAACCAAACCATTTTACAATTGAACATTGAAGCACTCCTCCCTGAATGTGTTATCATTACATTACAGTAACAAAGAACAGGACTGTCGTGATAGACGAAATTATGAAGAAGAACACAAACAGCCACATGTCACAGAAAGCCACAACACGTTTCCATGTTGATTTCTCGCCGATCTTCTCTTTTGCTGTTTGGGGCACACGTTGTGTTACTCTTGGTATAAGAGAAGTCAAAGAGAAGACAGTTTCAATATTCCAGTATACCCCCCAACCCCCATACTAAACAAATTTACTGAAAATCAATTTGCCTTTAGAACGTGATGCAAATGAATACCACACTACTCGCACATGAGAGGCAAATAATCTTAATCTGGTTTTTAAATGGCGATGTAGGGGAAATAACTCAATTTTACCTGTCTGTTCCGAAATGAAATAAACTGTATGATAGAGTATAATTATTGTCCTATGTAAGAGTTTGAGAGCACCTATGTATAAATCCCCCTCTTAATAATTCTTGTCCAACAAATCATTAAAAACCGTCTATTGGGCGTCTCGCATTTAAAAGTGATTATAATTTTCTATGCCAAATAACCTATGTAAAGTTACTTTTTTACTCTTAACTTATGAGAACAACGTGTAAAATGTAAGAATTAGTAAAACGAAAATGCATTAATTTTTTTTCAATGTATTATAATAAAACATTAATATCTTCATAACACTATATTAGTTACCTATTGGATTATGATTTGATGATGCTTCGTCGATTACTGATTTTGGTTAGTTTAGTTGGTTTATGGTGTTTAACGCCACTTTCAACAATATTTCAGTTGTATCGTGGCGGTCAATTTTATTGGTGGAGGATATCGAAGTACCCGGAGAAAACCATTGATCTGTCACACGTCACTGGTAAACTTTATCACATAATGTTGTATCGAGTACACTTCGCCTGAGCGGGATGCGAACTCACAACGTTATTGGTGATATATACTGATTGCATAGGTAGTTATAGATCCAAGTACCATACGAAGACGACCGTGACGATCCCCTTTAGTTTATGATGACAACATGTGAAATATGAGAATGAATTAAATTTTGATTTTAATGTATTGCAATCAAACATTAATATCTTCAGAACACTATTGTAATTTTTGCAAAAGTAACAGTATTGATGATGAATTTCATTTCTTTTTCCATTGCCAAAGAAATACAAATATCAGAAATAATTTGTATCCGATTTTGACTACAAATTCTGAAATTTACTAAATGAAATGCATTCTGAATCCAACAGATTTTCGACAGGTTCAAAGTCTTGGCTCCTTTTTGAAGAGTTCAGTGGAACTGAGGACAGGGGACCATCCGACTAACAAACCAGGTCATTGATTTGTAATGTATGTCATTACTATGTTTATTTGTGGTTGTTATTTTGTCACAAGCTTTATGTTTCGTTATATGACAATACAAATTATTAATTATTAACGTTATGGATTATGATTAGATGATGGTTCGACAATAACTGATTTATATGAAAGTGGCTCATAATGGAACCCTTTGGATAATAATAGATAATTCACTAAGCATTCTATTTAAACAAGGTCATGGATGGTCATTTGTTAATACTGTCGACTTCTAACAACAAACGTGTACGAGTGCACTGGCTTAGGTCTTCGCTCACCGATATTCACTGGGGACACCAATCAAGTCAAATTAGCTATAGCTGTTCGGGTTTTCGGCTCCCCTTCTTTGTATTGTATTTTCAAGGTATAACTGAAAACCTGCTGCTTCGGATGCCAATAAAACACTAACAATTCCATATAACCATACCCCTCTATTCAGGACTGGCCTTGAGAGGTGCTGGGACAATTAGTTTTCTGTAATGCCTGAAGTGTGTTGTTGTGTATACTTGAACAGCAGAGAGTAAATAACTCCAGCGTGAGGCCCACTTGTTTTCTTTAAAGTCAGTAGTGTGTTGTTGTGTATACTTGTACAGCAGAGAGTAGATAACTCCATCGTGGGGCCCAATTGTAAGCAATTGGTCCAATTAGCTTAAGGCCGCCCTTCCTCTATTTAGATTATTATTTTGCTGATATTTACATGTAAGTTCAGGTTGCTATATAAAATTAAAATGCTGAAGAAAAATAATAAAATCATGCATAGCAAGAGATAATGCATCAAAATGTTTTAGTCTCTTCTACCAAATAGTTTAAAGAGATGGATTTCCAGGCTTGCCGAAAAGAAGGACCAGTTAAATGTGAATGGTTCTAACAGAGAACAGGCCAACGTTTTGCTAAGATGGCTATAATTCCCTATACTTTATCTTTATATTCCAGACAATGTATCCAAGCAAAAGTGACCCCCCCCCCCCCTCATCTGCCCACCAGTTGGGTGTCTTTGTAAAATAGCACTATGCTTAATCCATCAATACTACTTTCATTGGTACAGGGGTTATCGATGTTAATTTCATACTAATAACGCTGTTCGAACGGTTATATGCGAAGGTTTCCATTTTACTCACGTGTGGAAAGCACTTTTGCATGACTGCATCATTTGATTAAGAGGGAAATTTTATATTAATAAAACTAGTTTAATCCCGCCACTTGTTGTTGAAATGCCTGTACCAAGGCAAGAAAGTTAGTGGTTATGTATTTGTGTACTACATTAACCGCAGTAGGTTAATCGTCTTACAATATGGTGTTACATCTTGCACGTTTATCTTTATTTTGTCATTTATTCAAAGGGCATTATGAAAAAGGCATACTCTCTTTAACTGTTAGCAATTGCAAATTATGCTTAGATTCTTATCAATTCTTCATGAAATAATACCAATTTAAATGTTGTTGCACAATGGTATCTTGCAGTTAGTTTGTTATTTCACTATTTACTAAAGAGTACATGTATGTCCGATTAACTATTCACAGTATACCAGGCTAACAAGTTAAATCATCAGGACATGCTATGGTATACCTTTGCACACAAACGAAGTTGTGTTGTGACTCTGTACTGAGTACTTGTACGCTTAAAAACTCAGTGAACCTATAACACATATTTTGTTGGTTATTAATTATGCTCATATGCCGAAAAGAACTATTGTTAAGGTACAAGGGTTTAAATCTAAAAAAATGTTCAAAATTCTGAATTTCATGTTTGTTTTTGTCTGCTTTCATATTTAGCTCAACACCTTTAGTGTCCAATGGTTCCTCCTAAGAAACGACGAAGAACGTCTAGCCCACAGGATACGTCACATACAGCTGATGCATCATCATAGGCAGCTTAGAATGTTACATCGCGTCCAATAAGACAGAGACATTCTAGATATCCACGGCCAGATTCAGTTGTCAACAATTAACCATTGGAACATTCTACGAGTGCTAACAATAATGGTACTGTAACATCAGATTCTCTATATGTGTTGCGGCCCAAATTTGTGCTTGACTACGAAAAACTTGCAAGAGAAATTGTTAAACAACAAAATATTAGACAGTCAAATGTACCTGGGAACATGTCAAATGTTACAGATACAATAACAACTGAATATATTCCTAGTTTATCAACATCAACAAACCAAGATTTTAATTAGTCAACACATTTGAAGGAAACACAGTTGTATAGTCCTGCTACATGTCCTCCAGTGCAAACAACAGAGACAAATCTGAATACAAATATTCATCAATTGTTCGACAACATCTTGATACAAGACAACAGTGAGTCAACAGCTACATGTTCATCAGATAGATCCTAATTTAATTTATCGAAAGGTATTCCTTCGGGGGCACATGTGGGACATAGAATAAAGTTTTAAAAAAAATGGGCTGATAATTTGATTCATCTGAAAGTTTTACTCCCTGGGAATGTCAGTCCTGTAGACCCATGGGTAATTAAATTGACTCCAAATTCATTTACTGTTCAACAAATTCAGACAGATGTGGACTCATTAAATCAGGAACAGGTTAGGCCATTTTTATCATTTCAAGAATGGGCAGAATGTTTCTACATCTTTATAGCAAAATGTATGCAAAAATATCCGAAAGAGGCCCAACATTTGTTGAAGTATTTTTTCTACTATCAAAGAAATGCATGTAATGAAAGGGGTAGTAGCTTTCCATTATTCTGATTTATGGTTCCGGGACTTGCGTAAAGGCAATCGTCAACCTTGGCATAAGCCTTTGAATTAATTGTACTAAAGAGCCCTTCATAGAACGTCCAATTTTCATCAAGGTCGCACCAATGCTCTGCATAGGAACAATCGGTCACAGCGGCCCTTTCGACCAAACTTCTCCAGGGATAAAGTCTGCGTTGCCTACAATAGGAAAGAGTATTGCGAGGTTTCTACATGCCCATACAGACACGTATGTAAGATCAGTAGGAGCACCCATCCAATCCCAAACTGCCCTCGTAGAGTAACCTGTATCAAAGAACACGTTTTTCCAAGCGAATCAATTTGCCCAGCCCAGTAAAAAGGGACGTCCTCAATCAGAAGTTAATCGGGTACAACACAGCTTTCCGTAACTATTTAGTTTCTGGGTTTCAATATGGTTTTACTTGTGCGTTTTTAAAAGAATTTTGGACAAAATTTCAGATTTTAATGAAGGAATTGGGTATCGAAACCAAAACTACTTTGAAACATATAGAACTTGGATATAAGATAGATGATAAAAACTACCTTGTATTAAATATTTTGTTACTTTTAGGGTTTTCCATCTACAAATCGTATTATATATCTGAACAGAAAACAAAGTGTATTAATGTTGATAGAATATTTGTCAATAAATATATTAAAATAATAAAAGAAAATAAAACACTTCAAAAGTATACATTTTTAATTAAAGTAATAAATTATATACAAAATGCAAAATAAATAAATGTTTCTAAAAGGTATTAACTATACATTGTACTTAGTTTGTATATCTTTCATGTAATTCTTATTATAACCCTGAATAATCAGAAGAAGATGTAATAGGGAAACATCAAAAGAAGCTTGGACTTCTCGGGTGTTAATTGTAACAAGCATTTGAATAAAATATATCACGTTGTTAAAAAAAAACTATTCTAAAGTTATTTTTTATTTATGGGATAGAAGTGGATTCAGAAAAATGGAATGTCGCCTTCCACAAGACAAAATTGTCAAAATCAATACTGCACTAATCTCAACTATGCATAGAACGAAAATCACCTTGTGATCTCGTTAGTCCCTAATAGGTTTACTTAATTTTGAATGCATGGTTGTCTGCCGCGGACGAGCATTTTTACTTCGCTTAATTGACATTACAGTGCATATTGTTAACCTTTTTCATTTTACAAGACTTGCATGTGAAGCGAGAGTTGATTTGCAAGCATGGCAAGTCTTTTATTGAAACTTTTAACGGGAAATCGGTTTTCTTTGCAGATACTAGGGTCACTTCTGACCATTTAAAGCTATTAACTGATGCTTCAGATTCATTAGGATATGCAGCAGTGCTTGGAAGTTTATGGTTTGTAAAGGCTTGACCATCACATCTTCAACAAAATAGACAAGAAGTTATTTCCCATCGTACTTGCATTGAAAATTTGAGGGGAAAGCTTCAAAAATACATAGCTATTATTTCTTTGTGATAATCAAGCGTTCGTTGAAGTGATAAACAGACAATGAAATTGATCGGTAGATTGGTGTTGGCTGCTTTGACATTTAATGTTGTTATCCGAGCTAAGCACATCGCTGGGAAACGTAATGTTATTGTTGACCAGTTATCTCGGTTTCAATTTCAGAAAGCCAGGTTAGTAGCTCCGTGGATTTGCCAAGAAGAAACTGTAATTCCAGACCAGTCTTTAATAATTTAAGTGAACAGACTCTCCATTTGTTGATACACTCACTATTTCCCATCTGCAAGTAGAGGATACAAACATAGTTGGAAATTGTTGTTAAACTTTTATCAGAGGGTAGCTATAACACTTCCATTGTAAGTATTTAATGTATGCAATTTTATATGTTATTTATTCGGGCGTGCATATAGTCCCTCGACTATTGTTTCTCATAAATAAGCTATTAGTTATATTCAAAATCTTGGATATCCAGGACCCCACTACCTCTTTTTTAATCAGGATATTACTTAAAGGCTGTAACAACTTGCAGCCCAATAGATATTGTTGTCTACCAATTACCAAAGACTTCTTAATTAAAATATTAAATAGTTTAAATCCCTGCATCCCAGAACACTCAAATCGCATATTGTTAAAAGAAATATTTTACTTGCATTTGTTGCTTTTCTAAGATTTGGAGAAATTTGATTCGCAATACGCTCATAAATATATATGCACACAAGTAATTATATAAACATGCGAATACTTCAAGTACACATCGACGACTTTCAGGATTTTCAGGTTGAACTGAAGTTACTTTACAGAAGAGTGTTAGTTAGGTCCTCATCAATCATGCCATTATCAGTTAGGGACAATAGTAGGAACTATTCTATATTTAAAGCGCGATGCTTCCTCGTTTAAGTTTGGATCGTATACACACAGTGGTCTATGGATTAAAAAATATCTTTTGTTGTTGTTTTTCGTTCATTTTGGTGGAGTTTGTTAGCGTAGAATAAGTATACACAGAATGCGAATACATTGTATGTTGAATTTTAAAGTTTTCAGTTTCATATTATTATACTTTTAGTTTAAGCATATTTTTATTTGCTAAATATAACAAATAGGGATCGGACACAAGTTTTTCCAACTTATGAAGTCTTCTCCCGAATACAATTATTTACAATACTAGTATGTAGTAGCATGCGCAATGAAATGATATAATATGTATATACTATGCATGGAGATAAATACTATAAATAATTATCATACTTTACTATATAAACTAGATGGAAAATAATAACAGTATTTTCTGTACGTGAAAAGAAATAGCCCCCTTTTGGCGTTACAATGTGCACGTCGGAAAAATTTCTGTTTGGGTATCTGCGCGTGGGACGAAATAACCCCTAAGCTTTGACACGCTTTTGCATGTCGATAAAATATCTAATTGTAAGGTCTCCATAACAGAGGCAGGGGGGTCTACTCTTAGATTCAAATATTATTTTTAATTCCATACCTCACTATTCGCTCAACCAAAATTTAAAGTGTGTCAATATTGTTTTATTAGTTTTGATCAAATTTGTGACTTACATTTAAACACTTTCAAGGTCTAAAAATGATGATCGTAAGTATTACAAAGACTACGTCTACTATCCCAGCGACAATAGATACCAACAATACCACGACAGGAAAAGATGTTCCGGATGTTTTATGTTCCTCTGTAAAACAAATAAAACCACATCTATAGGACAAAGTACACTAACGTAAAGGTGCCATCGACGCCGCGGTCGTAGGGTAATTTGAATAAACTCTGCCCATTCAATCAGGACTTATCATTCATCAGTAATGTTTTGAGCCACATGCCTGCATATGGTGAGGTGCACTCGATACAATGTTATGTGATAGCGTTTGTCACTATCTATGGAGAGAAGGGTCGGTTAGATTTAGATCAACCAAAGATATGAATGAAATATTATCATACAACTAAATCCAACACAACCCAAATTCATTTAAAAGGACACAAATAATGTTAATGCTTTTTCATTTCAGATTAACATAATTTAGCAGTAAATCCAAAACCTGTAGTATCTCTAAGAGGAATTGTACATACCGGATTTGCAATATAGGTTATTTGTTATATGTTTATCTTCTATTAATACCGGGTGGCTCAATGAGTTAGGTAGTTGGATTACCTAACAACTCGTACAAGTCTATCACCAATACGCGTGGGTTTTCAACTGGCTTTGTAAATTACAAAAAGGGTGCATTCGACTCGCAGCTGCAAGTGATAAAGTTTACCAGTTGCTTGCCCATGGTCGATGGGTCTCTCCGGGTACTGCGCTTCTTCCACCACTAAAACTGGTCGCCATGATATAGCTTAAATATTGCTGAAAGTGGCGTTAAACACCAAAAATCAATCTTCTATTACTACAATTATTCTCCAGGGACCGTCGTGGTCGTGGTCGCATGGTAGTTGGATTTACAGCTACCAGAGCAATCGGGCCTATGACCAGCGAAGATGCCCCCGTATAGATTAATAAGTGCCAAAGGTATGATATGCATATTATCTTTTTTCAAATTCAAATTCAAATACTTTATTGGATAAAGCACAGTAGATCACATGTATCTGTGTGATCCAATCTTTTTACCTGAACAGAAAAACAAAAAGAATTAAAAAAAAAACGTACCAACAGGGGTAGGTATGATCTCAAAGCCAAAAACGCCTTTACCAACTATATTGAAAGCAATGATGGTATAGTTCCGGAAATCCGTTTCCTTCAACTGACTAAATTCAAAATTTATAGTATATCCTATTGCGTGGATTACTACGCCATGAAAACTGTCCAAAACAGTTGCATTTTTTATTTTGAGTTCATTTATTTGAATTCGTTCCATTTTATCGTCTGCTACAAAAACGAACACCTCCATGGCAGGTTGATATCCATACAAGTGGAATATTAATGATGCCGTTTGCCCATCAACTCCAAATTGGGTTCTCTTGGTTTGCATAGCAAATACTGGTTGACCTACATAAATAAAAACAATTTTAATGGTCAATAAATTTCTCTCCATCGTCTGTAACCCACGACTGATTTCTTACACCTGTTTCTCCTCCATCACAGGAAAATTAACTCCTTGAAAACATTTGTAAACACTAGTCTTTTTCAATGGTTTTGCAACAAAATTCATGGACGATATCCATTAGTGAAACTGATTCATGTGGATGGAGAATGATTGGCCTTTTTGATTTACGGCTTTTAAGGCATCTTGTTAATCAAACGTGGGCTTAAAGACAATGGGAAATCTATGATTTTTAGATGTAAATATAATATCTATTTAGTGACATTTCGATAGATGCTTTCTTGCTTATAATATATGCCCGTATATTTCGAGTTATCCGTATTATACTAAAGATCATATCATACTTCGAGTTATCCGTATTATACTAACGAGCATATCATATTTCGAGTTATCCAAGTAAATGACCCTTTAAAGCTTGTGAAAATGGGATTATACTGTTTATAAAAACGTGTCAAAGGTAAGAAAAAATATTGATCCACTGATTTCAGCGTCCTGTTTGAACATTATATCAACTTCACATGAGACTTATGTAAATTATATATAATAAGAAGACGTAACTGATAGATTAAGCCAAAACGAATAAGACTCGTATAAAAAAATCATGATGATATTTATATGGTTTGAGATCAACAAAAAATATGTATTACATGGACTTACTTTCTTCTCTAAGAACATATTCTCCCATTTGTATCACACTACCGTTACTATCTAAAACACCGTTACTAACATGACACACATATACTCCATTATCTTGATAGCTTTTTAATTTAGATTTAGTTTGTATAAAGAGCATTCCATTATCGAAGCCATCAAGGTAGCGTATATGTTCTCCGAACATCGACTTGTGTTCCCATCTGGAAAACGTATACAATGCAGGTACTCCTCGTGCAAGACAATCCAGTCTGGTCTTCCCAAAATGACTGGATACAGCTATAACGTTCACATCAGGTGGGTCTGTTAAAATATAAATCAATGGAAGGTTATCTATTGTTTTGTGTTGCAATTTTTGTTCTTTGAAATATAAAGATAAATATCTCAATTTTATTTAGCGAAAATGGAATTATTTTGAAAGCATATTATAATTACTGTGAGAGTATTTTTTTTTTCGTTGACATCAATTTTCGTCGTTTCTTCAAAATTAATTGATCCATGGATTCTTGAATTTGTGGTTTCAAACACTAGACAACACTCAATTGGGAAATTGTTTTTCGTTAGATTTTAATTTTCGTACTTTAAGTGAACCACGAAATCAGCGAAAATTAGAACCCCACGATTAATAATAATTTCAGAGTATGTTATAAAAAGACGGTTTACGTTCACAAAACTTCCTAAGATATACACAGTTCATCGATAATATCTGTATATCTAACATTAGAAGTTAATTAATTATGCATCGAATACCGATGCCGATGTTTAGCAAAAACGGAATTGTACTAATTGTTGTCAACAAATGTAGTAGAAGGTACACTTAATAGTTCTGTTAAAAACTATATTTCGTCAGTGATAATGTGTGTAATAATTATATTTCGTCAGTGATAATGTTACTGATAATTATATTTCGTCTTTAATAATGTTAGTACTAATTATATTTCGTCAGTGATCAAGTTACTATTAATTATATTTCGTAATTGATCATATTAGTACTAATTATATTTCGTCATTGATTATTTCGTCAGTGATAATGTTACCACTAATTATATTTCGTAAGTGAGCATGTTTGTGCTAATTATATATCGTCAGTGATCATGTTTGTACTAATTATATTTCGTCAGTGATAATATTAGTACTAATTATATTTCGTCATTGATCATGTTGGTACTAATTATATTTCATCAATGATAATGTTACTGCTAATTATATTTCGTAGGTGATAATGTTACTACTAATTATATTTCGTCATTGATAATGTTAGTAATAATTCTATTTCGCCAGTGATAATGTTACTACTAATTATATTTTGTCATTGATCATGTTTGTACTAATTATATTTCGTCAGTGATAATGTGTGTACTAATTATATTTCGTCAGTGATCATATTAGTACTCATTATATTTCGTCATTGATAATGTTACTACTAATTATATTTCGTCAATGGCCCCTAACCCCTATTTGCCTAGCGGTCTCCGCTCCTGGAAGCTTCGCTCCCATATTTTACAAATAATAACTAACACAGTGTTAAAGGTACTCTATATTCCACATGACAGTGTTTAATGATAAACATATTAGGTATATAAAGGTAATTTAGTATCACTTAATTTCAATTACTAACGTCCTCTCTATAGGCCATGCATACTCATATTATTTCGTAAGTGATAATGTTACTACTAATTATATTTCATCAGTGACCATGTAACTACTAATTATATTTCGTCATTGATAATGTTAGTACTACTTATATTTCGTCAGTAATAATGTTACTACTAATTATATTTCGTCATTGATCATGTTAGTACTAATTATATTTCGTCATTGATAATGTTAGGGCTAATTATATTTCATCAGTGATAATGTTAGTACTAATTATATTTCATCAGTGATAATGTGAACACTATTTATATTTTGTCGGTGATAATATCAGTACTAATTATATTTTGTCATTGATAATGTTAGTGCTAATTATATTTCGTCAGTGATAATGTTAGTACTAATTATATTTCGTTATTGATAATGTTACTACTAATTATATTTCGTCGTTTATTTGTTAGTATAAACATACTGCCCTTGGATGAAGGTGTTAGGGTAGATTAACACACGAGGGAAAACATTATCACCCGAGACGAAATCGAGGGTGATAATTTTTTCACAGAGTGTGTTAATCACCCTAACACCTTCATCCAAGGGCAGTATGTTTTTTATTATACTGAATGCCTAATAATTCAAGTGTGCATTATGTTATTGGGACAATTGTTAAAAAATAAAAGTCATAAATTAAGATAGTTTACTTACATTAACAACAACAAAACATCAAATTTAGCAAGATAATAACCTAATGTTTATAACAATTAATGTAAAATTTTAATTGTATATTTTGATAAATATTATCACATGTTTGCTTCTATATTCTGACTATTGCATAAATAATTTTCAAGCCAATGTATTCTTTCTCATTTTGAAAAAAAAAATGAAAATTTACAGTGCAGTTGTTGTTTGAAATGTTTGGCATTCAATTTTAATACTGTTCAATACTTAAAATTCTTAAATTCAATATTGTAATTAAAAATATATCATTCTTGCATATTCATGCTCTAAAAATCGCACGAATTAAAATTTCGCGAAATGTTGTTGACGAATTCGGAACATTAACAACATGACGTCATATGAAGACTTCCAGTTTAAAACGTAAAGATCAGGCGTCATTTGGCTTCGTGTACGCTTCAATTTATTTAATTAATTCAGAGATATTATCCTCCGTAATGTCAACAAACGCCATGACGAGCGCTTGACGGTTTGTTGTCGTCTGGTGATAACGGAAATGATGAGGAAATAAGAATCGGTAAACCTCGGCCGGAGCGGATGTTAATTTGTCTGGATCGGCAAACTTCGGGGTCAGCGGGTGTTAATTTTAGGCATTAACACCCGTTGCTAATATTATCACATGTTGCTAGGGATGGGCGGGGCTTATGAAAGGTTAGTGAAAATTAACAAATGCCGCTTGTCCAATGAAATGAATGGATAATGTAAGAAATTTGCATAAAGTATAATAATACTAATTATATTTTATCATTGATATGTAAGTACTAATTATATTTAGTCAGTGATAATGTTACTACTAATTATATTTAGTCAGTGATAATGTTAATATTAATTTTATTTCATCATTGATAATGTTAGTACTAATTATATTTAGTCATTGATAATGTTTGTGCTAATTATATTTCGTCATTAATATTTTTAGTACTAATTATATTTAGTCAGTGATAATGTTACTACTAATTATATTTAATCAGTGATAATGTTAGTACTAATTATATTTCGTCATTGGTAGTGTTAGTACTAATTATATTTTGTCATTGATAATGTTGGTAGTAATTATATTTCGTAATTGGTAATGTTTTCACTAATTATATTTCGTCATTGATAATGTTAGCACTACTTTAAAGCTAAAATGATGTCAAATTAACACACCTGAACGAGCAATACACATGTCTCGCATTTAACCTCAGACATGGCAGTTCAGTCTGAGAGTACTGCTATCGTATATTCTGGACAATGTCTTTCACAGTTTATTTAGATTGCATGTAAATTTAT